>SEMN01000612.1:242040-291727 GCA_005408345.1 Macquaria australasica
GGGGGCTTGAAGGTGGTGGATGCAAAATGTGATTGTGACACCTACAAATGTATGGCCACAGTTAAGTTGGAGTTATTTTACAATGCCAAGAAATAGTAGGTGAACCCCTTGGATTTCCCTGCATTTTTGCATAATTTAGTCATAAAAAGTCGTCTGATATTCTTCAAAGTCACAATAATGGACAAGCTACATCTGCCTGAAATAGTAACATAATTGCATGTTTTGGTGTATTTACTGAATTATTTGCTTGAACATTTAAAGTCAAGTTTGAAAAAGAAAGTGAACCCTTGGTTTTAGTAACTAGTTAAACCTTATTTTACAGCAGTGACCTTAACCAAATGTTTCCTGCATGTGTTTATCACATCATCACATTGGCCAGCAGGAATTTTAGACCATTTCCCTGTAACAACTGTTTATCGATATTTCAGGAATATCTTTCATGAATGGCTCTCTTCAGTTCATGTCACGGAATTTCAATTGAATTGAAAAGTAATGTTTCAGAAAGGTTAATCCAGGATTAACCTTTCTGAAACATTACTTTTCTTATGTCTAAGCCATTATGTATTTCATTTTTCACTGTGTTTAGAGGCCTTTTTATGTTACATCTCCCAACTTATATTAAGCATCAGATGACTGACAGCTACCCTGAAACTTAAACTTGTAAGTTTGAGTGCATTGTGTCACAATGAGCCATCTAGGCAGCAGGGGAAGGACCCAATTGCAGACAGGTGAGGAGGCTGAAGCAGTCCAAGGATTTAATGACAAAAATAAACTTACAAAAATCAGGTACAGACACAAGGGGAACACCAGGAACGCGACACAAGGGGACAACCAACAACATCAGGAACATCAATGACGCGACAGAGAACAAAAGGAGAGGACCGGTATATATAGGGGAAGAGACAACGAGGGAAACAGACACAGGTGAGTGACAAGACACAGGTGAAAACAATCAAAATTGGAGGGAACAGAAAGACAGGAAATAAAGGGCACACAAGGAAACAAGAACAGTAATTTCAAAATAAAACAGGAAACAACAAGACCAAAAAACACAAGTCCACACAAGAGTCCTTGGGATCATGACACATTGTTTTCTCAGTGAGTAATAGCTGTTCAGGCCCAGGGGCAGCAAAACGACTACAAATCATGATGATCCCTACTCCATGCTTCCCCTTAAGGATGATGTTATGGTGGGCTATTAGTTTAGGTTTGTTTTGCTTTATTACTCCAAACAAAGTGTAAGGTGTTTCAGCAACAAAATATAATCTTTTGTGTCAAGTTTTCACATAGCATTGTCCCAGTAACATAATAAAACATTCAGGGTGCCAATTTGAGATGTACAATGTCATACATTTTGAGGGAGAACCGTGCTTTCCTCCTTGGTGGCCTTCCATGAACCCTATATTTTTCTTATTGCTGAGACATAAATTGCAACCTCAATGACTTTGAGATATTTAGACAGGTCCTTAACTGTAACCCAAGGGTTCCCTTTCACCTTTTAAATATTTTGTTTTTGCCATCTTGCTTCATCTGAAGTACTCTGAAAGCACATGTAAATGAGGGATGGTTCACATCAGCTTGTGAAGAGATGAGTGTCAGTAACCAATAGTTATTGTGAAGGAGATAGGACTGAAACAGAAAGTCATGTTTGCATCCAGACAAGATAACATGGACAGTGAGTATGAGCCCTGCACAATCCAGAATGTGTTTCTACACACCATCCATCAGGGCCTTCTCCCTAAGTGCAGTGATATTTGCAATGAACTCAAGCCTCTCCTGTCTGATTACACTGTTTCAGTTGAATCACTGATAAGACAGGTTAACAAAGTGTCTAGCCAGGAGAGTGAGAGACAGTGAAGACTGGAACATTGTTTTTGCCAAAAGGTAACTCAAGTCTGATACAGACACTGAAAACAATCAGATAGCAAAGCAAAGAACAAAAATAAAGTCACAGAAGAACTGAGTGAAAAGGTTATTGCTCTAACTAAAGTGGTGGAATCCCTCACAGCCATTAAGAACCCAGAGAAAACCCATCAGTCTATTCATACCAAGCCAGAGCCCAAACAAACAGCAAAACAATATGACTTCCCAAAGTGTGTTGGAAAAGGTGCTAGTTCATGTAGTCATTGCTTCACATGTTGGGATGCAGGTCACAGGGCAGTAGAATATCTCAAAAGTGGGCAAGCAAAGAATGCGAGCCAACCATCTGTGAATGCCCGCTTACTAAGCAGCAGCAGACAGCAGTGCCCCACAAAGCCAGAGCCGCAACCAGAAGAACCTGTTCATGTAAAAACTAATTGTGTGACCACTCACAAACAAAGACACTGAAGCTCATGAAAGAGTGGCCCAGCTATTTGGGAGGAAATGTAACATCAACTGCTACATTCACAACTATACAATGGACTGTTTATTGGACACCAGTGTCCAAGTGAAACTCCTAGACTGCCAGTGGGTAAAGACTTAACTTCTTGACCACAAGCTATGGCCACTGGCTAAAATGTATAGGATATAGGATATAGGATATACCTACAAGTACCCTTCCTGGTGAATAGTGTGCCCATGGACCACCCACTGATCCGTTCTAATGTAATTGAGCAGCTGATATTTGGACTGAAGGAGGGTACAAGTCTCATAACTGCCACTGTGAGTCTCCTTTGTGGTTGGGATGAATACCCTAAAACACAGCAGAACAAGGGGGTAGTGTGGCAACACTGTTCACTTACAATAGACTAGGCCAGCATTCTCTTCAGGTACATCCATCAGTCAGTTAGTGCAGAGGTTTATGAAGCACATGGCACTTTGGGGCATGCAACCATACCCCCTGACACTTTACTCTGTTCAAGTACCATATCACATTTTGAGTTGTCTGCTTTTCCTGTATAAAACCGGACACATAATGGTAAATAGACTTCACTTAAATAGCGCTTTTCAAGCTTAAGGGTTCCCAAAGTGCTTTACAGATTGGTCTCATTCACAAACACATTCACACACTGATGGTGATGGAGCTGCCATGCAAGGTGCTGGCCTCCATCGGGAGCAACTTAGGGTTCAGTGTCTTGCCCCAGGACACTTCAACATGTGGACAGGAGGAGACGGAGATCAAACCACCAACCCTGGGATTAATGGACAACCTGCTTTACCTCCTAAGTCACAGCCGCCGCCAAACATAATCTGTTCACATGTAACTCATGCATGAGGCCTGTGACATGATGCACAATGTGTGTGTGTGTGTGTGTGTGTGTGTGTGTGTGTGTGTGCTTATTGTACATACATGCAGGTCTATGGTGACTTCCCCATGGAGTGAGAGCCAATCTGGGTTTGAGGCCTTGAGCTATTGATCTGCTCCTGGAAACCCATCATTCACTCCTCTTACAGCCTCCCTCCACCCACCCCATCCCTCTCCTCTTCTCCACACCTCTCTATAGACCAGCTGTGGAGGCATTCACATCAAGGTGTTAGGGTTGGGTCATTCTCAAGTATAACATGAGCTGTTCTTCGGATGTAAAAAACCTGCAGGCTGTTTGGCATCAATGTCACCTGGTTGAGTGACACTGGGGATTCAGGACAGTGGTGTGTCTACCAACAGTAAATAGTCTTGTATCATGGATGTCATTCTAACCAAACACTAAACTGGTTAATTAGACTCATTAGCACACATTCAACAAGAGGGAAAGGAATTAGTAAAACTTAGGCTGGAATCAGACTACATCATATCACTGTGTCAGATTAAGCAACCACAGCATCATAAATTATTGCCGTAACTTGGCCAACAACATGACAGACTAAGGTCGAACAACGACCAATCATAGCTCATCATCTTTCACGACTTGTGTAACGTACATATGTGGTCTGTAAGGAGTTGCCAAGGACTGACTTCACTGTTCCATCTGATAGCACCAACATCATTCCTTTTTTGCATTCGCATGTTTACAGTTGTGCATAGAAAAGCGCTCTATGCTCCTATGGGTCAATGTTGCAGAACACGTAGAAGACAAAGTCAAATTAGGCGAGAGAAGGCAAAAAAAAATAATTCTCACACGCTAGGGTATTTGTCAAGATGTTGTGAGGCATACCAGATGCTGTCATTTGTATACAGTTTTGCTGTCAGTCCTGCTCTACTTTTCAGTAACAACTTTCAATTCTTGGGTTTTCAATTTCCTAACAAGCTGCTCACAATTGCAGTACCACATGACAATAACATAACTTTGACAAGAATAAATTATGTATCTCTCAATTGTGTAAGTTTCAATGCTCCGCAAGCTGATTTTCAGTGTACTAAGATTAACTGAAATCAATGGCTGCCTGGAAGTAGGGCTGTCACTTTAAAAAAAAAAAAAAAAAGCCAAGTTTCGAATGAATAAGAACTATCAAGTAATTCATTCAAATGAATTCAAACAAAACCTACATAGCCTAATCCTAAATTGCGTTGTAGGATAGACATTGTTCCTTTCATTTGCGGTGCCTCCACTGCATGACAGGAGTGACAAGCAAACAGGGGACTTGTTGGTGTGGTAATATCAGGCAGTTCCATTTTTAAAATGTAGCAAACAACCTTACACCTGACTGTCGGTAGAAAGTGAAAAACAAACAGTGGCCTCTCGTGTCAAATTTATACGCTCTGTTTACTCATCCATCCACCCTGACCTCTTCCCTACAAGGTTTTGTGGATGTATAACATCACACTACTTCCACCTTTGCTCCTAACAGTAATTAGTCACACAGGTCATATTCATGCTTTGGAACACATGACTGTTGCTTTCTTTTTTCTGAGAAGGACAGTCTCTAAAAGTTTATGGTGATGTCCTTGAGTTGAAAATTTCAACTAGAGTGAAGCCCCTCAGTTTGGGCACCTAATGTGAGCTTGCCTCTCACTCTCATAATGCACATATATGTTCTGCCTCATTTTTTGTCTGTGGTCTGTCTGAATATAAAGAAAAACTGACACAATAGCAGTATGAATGCTCAATCAATGTTGTCTGCAGGGCTGGTGGAATGAAAGTAATAAAAAGAAATAGAAGGAGCGGGATGAGCAGGTGAGTTAAGAGGAGAACTGACAAGTGCTGCTAAGCCCAGCCAAACCAGGCCTCTTGCTCTGATTGGAATGGCCGATTGCCTCATTGCTTTATCAGCCAGACCTTAAAAAGAAAGAGGCTCTGTACGCCGGCATGCAGCGAGGCATTCCCTCTACACTGGGTCTGATTGCATTGCCTAGAGTGGCGGGAGAGAACGGAAGATGGACTAGATAAGGAGATGTAATGGTGGAGGGGAGAGAGCAAATTAACACTTTTATGGCCCTTCATGAGCATGGCAGCAAGTATGTGTGTGTAGATGTCTGGAGGTCCATCACAGTACACTAATACAGGTAGATGTAAAATATTGAAAATATGGTTATATATTGAGGACATCAAATACACATTTCATTCCACAAACAAATATGAAAAAATGCACCCTAGCACCAAAAGGGACAATTTCTGCTTCCCAAACCCAAACTGGGAGCTGGTTCCACAGGAGAAGAGCTTGATAGCTGAAGGCTCATAGTTAACAGGTAATAAGGCCCTTATAAGTCCTTATAAGATGACCATTTATATATTACATTTACACATATATTAACACTTAGTATTAACACTTAATAAAGTGTTAATGATAGCATCATAAACGCATTTATTGTTAGATTATAAGACATTTGTAAGCACTTGTTAACAATTTGTAGACTGTTTAAGAACATTAATAAAAGCTTTATGAGTTTTTTGTAATTGTTTATAATAGAATTCCGAACTAATTTATTGAGTCTTACTAACTTACCTATTCTGTCATTGTTAAAGCTTTACTAAAGCTTTACTACCGGGTCTAAAGGGAGAACAATGCCTTATTAATCTAAATAAATCATTTATTATAAACTTATTAACTATGCTTTTTGCAGCTTCCATCTGGAATGAGCATTACATGTTGTCAAGGTTGATAAAATGTAAAGACAGCTCTTAAAATTTTTTATTTTTTTTTAACTTTCCATCATTTTCACATACATGGCAGCACATTCAGCCACAAAGAGAACGTTCCATAAAACATAGCCTCATGTTTGTGCTTTCAGAAACTGAGTCTGGCAGTGCTGCGCAAATGGAAGAAATAACAATTTAGGATTAACATTAATCTAATTTTAAACACAAACCAAGTCACAGAAAGTTAACAATTGGTGACAGATGGACAGGCAGGTAAAATACAGGCACACGGCATAGCCAACAATAATGAGCTAACTTTCCGCCGCTGGTAATTCTGCATGTTTGACAGGACTTGGCAACGTGAGCTAATGCATCGTTTCACAGTTGTACTTATAAATGAATGTTAAGAATGTTATTTACATGAGAAAACTTTTAATTCATTTGTAATTAAAAAGTTTTATTTACATGTATTTACATCGGGAAAAACACACGATGCCAACAAAATGGTGATTTTTTGTATTCTGTCTTTGTTAGTTTTCTCTGTGTCTGTGTAAGATGGTGTAAAGAGCCACAGTAAACAGCAAGTAAAGCTTACTACGACTCAAGTCATCTTTCAACATGTCAGTGTTGATGCAAGTTTATGATGCTATCATTAACACTTATATAGTCTTAATAACACATAATACTGTTAATAAGCATCTTATAAGGACTTACAAGGGCATTATTACCTATTAACTAATGCTTATTACGAGGACCTTAATGTAAAGTGTTAGCAGGATGTATACTGTCTAAACAAATTATGTGGTGATTTGGGTATTTTTGTCTTCCAAAATAAATAAATTATTGAATGCTCACTGAAGCAGTCTGGCAAAACATCAGCTTCTTTTGTGGATGTGAGACAAGTATCCAGTCAAGCAGAGACTTAAAAATGGGGGTGACTCTGGTGGGTTCATTACATTCTTTTACAATTGCTAAGTCACATTTCTCTATAGTTCACTTTTTCAAAGCTATTCACACAGTCAGCACAGTCAATGTAGACTAAGAGAATCCAGTATTTTGTAATTGTATGGGACTATGTGGCGTTTCAACGTTCTCTTCCAGTCACAGAGTGGTTTACAGCCCAGCCCAGGATCCTTCCACCTTACTCTCCATCCCTCAACCCCATAGAGGAATTCTTGTCCTCATAGAGGTGGAAAGTTTATGACCGCCAGCCACATGATCAGATTCTCCTGGACACAATGAATGCTGGATGTCTGGACATATCTGCAGAAGATTGCCAGGGTTTGATCAGACATGCAAAAACATTCTTTCCCAGGTGTATTGCAAGAGAGGACATAAGGTGTGATGTGGATGAGAACTGGTGGTCAAATGCAGAAGACAGGGATGACTAGCACTGTTGTTTTTCCATAGCTGTAGCTGTCCTATACATGTATGTATAGTTAATATGTATAGTTTTGTATTGCATTACTGCAATGACTTTAGTTTTATTTTGTGTACTTGGAATTACTCTATGCCAAAATGGCACCAAAAAAAGCCTATTAAAGTATATTGCAGCATTTCTGATTCATTTCTGTGACATGGTATCTCAATCCAATCTTTATTCTGGCTTACTCATAGTTTCTTATTTTCAAATCTAAGCAGCTGCTTCTCATGTCTTCTCTAGGAGGCAAGATATAACTAGACGTAAGATGTAACTTATTATTTTTGGCTTTTATTATTAAAAAGTCCAGAAATTTGTCTTTTCATTTTAAGATTGAAAAAAAAAAGCTCAAAAACAAATAAAAATAATCTTGTTCTTGTTTTCTCCCCATTTTTCTCAATTTTCTACCAGTAGAAGTACATACTGACACATCTCTTTCTATAAATTATACTGGACAGTGTCCTCTGGAAGCCAAAAGGGTCCAACTGTCTAATTCAATTCAGTTCAGTTCAGTTTTATTTATATAGCACCATATCATAACAAAGTTATCTCAGGGCACTTTTTTATTTAGAGCAGGACTAGACTGTATTCTTTATATTTACAGAGACCCAACAGTTCCCACCATGAGCAGCACTACGAAAAACTCCCTTTTCAGAACCAGAACCAGGCTCTGGGTTGGGTTGAGAGAGAAAGACAGAGAGAGAGCAAGAGAGAAAGAGAGAGAGCAAGAGCGAGAGCAGGAGGAAAGAGAACATACAGTAGTACAATACAGTACAGTTCTAATGCCACGGAACGTAAAATCAATCTATGTCTACTCTGCATTTTTAAAAAAAATTAAAAATCATTAAAAATTTTAATTTATAAACTGCATTTCTAACAGCAAAAAATAAAATTCCCAATTCATTTCAATTCCAATTCCCAACCATCTTGACAGTGCTGACCTTTGAGGTAGCAGAGAGCACTGCACAGTCCAAAATAGAGGAAGCTCTCATATAAGCTTAAGTATGGAGGTTAATTATTGACTTTGTGGGAAAATTTATGATGAAATATTCTGGACTCTAGGTTCACTTACTAGCTTTTTGCAAGGTGTTCAACTACATCTCATAGCCTTCTTAAACAGAGAAAAAGTTTACAACTTTTCAATTTTATGTCTTTATTTGATAATACTAGTAGAGAGATGAGAGGAAACAATGGAGAGAGAAATGCAACAGAGGTCAGCTGGACTCCAACTAGGGACACTGCAGTTCATGGTCGGCATCTTAACAACTGTTCACGGGGTGCCCCCGTGGCTTAAGGATTATCATTTGATCAAAGTTCCATTTGTTGCATATGGCCATGAGATATGGCTACAATCTTCAGAAAAGTGTAAATGAGTAAATGAGTTTAGAACATTTCATCACTATTGCTACTGTACATCTTGCAAATAAGATGCCAGGTTTCCAGCATCCACTACTGTATTTTACCAGGATGCACAAATTAATTTTGCTGTGCCACTTTATGGTGTGAATGGACATTTAGAATAGATGTGACCCAGTAGGAACTAGGGTCAGACCAATTTGTTAGAAATACAGTACCAAGGTATCTTTTCAAGTTAAAGCTACATTACAATAAGAAACAAATGAAACAAGTTGTGTTATACCTAATAAGGCAGTGCCTTTCTGTTATCTTGGTTAAATACCCCCATTGCTAAAATTTGCTTCAGTGTGATGTTTATTAAGGGTATGACTCATATGGGTTTCTGTTTCAATAACTGCTTGAGAACATGAAGACAAAGCAGCGTTCCTTCAGAGGTTCCTGTCTGTCTCATGAGAACATTTTGGTTTGACCCTCCTGCAGCTGACTACAAAATTAATCCCAGTTTGGATTAGCACTTTTATTTGGCTGAACTTTAACCTGGCTTATTAGAGCTGAGGCAGTGTTTGGTGCATTTGACCTTGATCCAGACGCAGGCCGAGGCAAGCACTATTAAAAAACAACAACAAAGAGCTGATTTTTCAGGGCTCCTGTTCTTCAGGGAGGGAAGTGAGGTTTAATTGGGAGAATTAGGAAAACATGAGGACATGGGAAGCTACATCAAAGCAATGCAGAGGTCACTAGCATACAGTTAGCTGGAGAGCGTTTACCTGCAGCCTTTGTCTGCCTCTGTCTTTAAGTTACCTTTGTTGTACAGACCCCTCAGACCTCTCAGCCAGTTTCTGGTGTTGCTGAAATGTGTTTTTAAACTGGGGTGAGCCAACAAAGACATAATACATCAATAATTTGACAACAAGCTGTACCCATACAAATATAAATGAAAACCTCAGCTATACATGAAGGGTTTAGAGCACGGTGCACGGAGGAAAAAATGCACTACGGTATTTGTGATAGCGGCACAGTGGTGCCTCACAGCCAGAGGTTCTAGGTTCAAACCCACCTGACGCGAGCAAGCGGTGCTTGCTTCACTGGTTGTGCACTGAATAGAGCTGGAGGTGAAGCTGAAACGAAATCTTTTATTCTTCTATGAATGGAATGCGGCTTGTGCCATATTTTCACACAAGAATGGGGACAAACTTATAGCTCTCATTTAACATTTCCTTCTTTTTTTTCCCACATGCTCTTATTTGACATTTCCTTTTATTTTTATTTTTTCACATTCTTTTTGTGTGTCTGACAAATAATTCAAAAGGTTTTTCTTCCTGCTTCTTGCAAGCATTTTCCACCAATCAGGACATTGATAGCACCAAAACTGATTAATTTGTCCTGCCAATCAGGACTGCATTCTGCAATTGTGTTTCATATGTTAAGTGTCTAGTATCTTTATGGATATCACAATAAACAATAAACACAACAATAAAAGGCTAATATATATATATATATATATATATATATATAGCCCCCACATTGTCTGCTTTGAAAAATTCTGGCCCTTGGACAATTCAATTAATTCAATTAACCAATTAATCTTTAAATATTTCAAATGTCAGAAAATCGTGAACCCAAAGAGATTTTTAATTTTTTTTTTTTGACTGACTAAGGTTTCAAGTCCTCATATCTGAGGATTAAATCAGAGAATGTTTGACATTTTTACTTGATTTATGATTTAAATTTATAATCAAATATTTTTAACTTTCATTTAGCAAAGTAATGCTTCATTAATTAGCATTAAAACAAAAAAGTGAACATTATAAGATAATGATAAATGCTGAAACACAGTGTAACAGTAGCACTAGTGCAGTGACCTGACTCAGTAATTTAAGTTACACAGCAATATTTGTCTAAAGTTTGCCAACATGAGCTAACATTAGCCACCATAAGCTATCTGTCATACCAGACCAAGTAAGACTGTAACCCTGAGTGTAGTGATGTGAGCAAGGGTAACTGTTTGGTAATCCAGTCTTGCCCTGCTGTTGGATGTCAAAGTGGGCAATTGCATTGGGGGCCCAGACCCTCAGAGGACCCGGGTTCACTGTGTGTAAATTAGTGTTAATATGAAAGCAGCTTTGGGGGCTTTGTGCAAAGTCCATACATTTTTTTTTCTTATGCACACAAGAAAATATCTTGTGTGTACAAGATATTAGGTTTGCTGTATAGTATTTAAACACAAACAAATTAAGGTCATAAAATTTGATTTTGACACATAAGACAGAGGCTCAAGATGAAAAAATAAAGCAGGGCCCACCTTAAACAAAAACAATAATATATTACAACCTGACTAAACATCTGACTGCACTTGTTTCTTATTCCCATATTCACGGCAACGTTGCTGTGTTCCCAGATCTCAGCTATTAGTTTGATGAGTGCAGTGTTATCATAACTGATGGCCAGAGCCACAAAAGAAAGCCTAAATTGTAATAAACCATAGTTTAGATACTGTGATACTATGCTTTAGAGATGCATAATCAATCTTTTTTTTTATTATTATTAGTGAAATTACCAAAAACCAGTTGACACACAATGAACCTATAGGGCTTTGGAAGACCATGGGGTTGACTACATCTGAAAATAATGCCTAAAAATGAATAACCCTCCTGCCAATCAAAGCAAGTACTGTCCATGGCCATGGCATTAAGACTTTTGACAAGAATAAAGCATGTAAACATTTATGGGTATTTATATACACAAAGATTGACTATCACCATCCTCAATCCAAGAATGCTTTTGCAGACCGTATCAGTGCAACCCTGCTCTGCACCCATCACCCTGTTCATCTTCATTTAAAATGCTGCTTCTCCTTTATTGGCAGTTGCTCCATCACGGCATCCTGTTGTAGTACCAGAGCAGTCCGGCTGAAGAGCTGCCATTACACCCCACTCACTCTCCACAGATTAATTACACACAACGGCCATCTCCCTCACACATTCAAACACTTACACTGTACTGCACTGCTTTGGATGAATAAGCTACCCGCTTTCTTGCCATTAAAAAGACAGAGAGCGATAGAGATGAAGACTAAAGGTGATTCATACTGCTTATTTTACAGTACGCGCTGGCATTTATATAAGTGGTGTAAGTTATGTAAATGGTATTACCAGAGCATGTGTCACAGGGAAAAAGTAGTTTCTTATATCGCCTATCATTCTGTTAAATGCTCTTGTTATTTGACTTCAATGTCGGCACGATGGAGGGAAATAATTTCAGTTTACAGTTGACAATTACTGGCACCAGAATCTTTAAATGGCCTCCACAAGTTTCTCATCATTTCCAGCAGGAGCAGCAGTAAACTGCATAATGTGCATAGATAAGCTGTAATTGTATACCTGCAGAAGAGATAATCACTGAAATACGATGAAAAGAGCCTCTCCTGTGATAACCTTACAGGGACTTTTTAACTGTGCTGAATGTGTGGGTGAATCTGTTGACCCGTGGCCTCATCATCTAGTGCCCGAACCTCCGATCAGAATGATAAATGGTGCAACAATTCTCCCAGCAGTCATTTACGAGAAGAGACAACAAACTGAGACGAGAGGGGGAAAGACAAAAAAAAGTTTGCAGTTGAGCTCGGTCGGATAAAACGCCGGTCGAGTTCCCTGTCCTCCGATGATACGGAGCGTGACTGTCGGGCCCTCCCTCGACGCTATTTAACATCACGGGTCATTAACAGGTACAAATGCCGGGGTGACCATGGAGTCTCTCCATCATTGACCTTCCTGTGAGCTTCCTGTCATCTCCATCTGTCATCTGATAGGACGCCAAGTGATGTAGCGGCCTGTCACCTGATTAAGTCAGACACCCAACCCAGAGCAAAAGAGATAGAGATAGAAAAAAAAAGAAATAAAGGCCTCTCAAAGACAGACTTAAAAGGAGATGCCCCCAAGCTTAGCAGAGACAGTATTAGGAAGCTATGCTTAATTATGAGAGCAAACCTTTGCGGATGGCCCCGAGATATTCATTTTAGGAATTAATTTGGCACATAAAGAGATCATCAAATCTAAACAGCCCTATGGCGCCGGAGGTCTTATCCACACAGCAGGCGGATATTAGCCCAGGCTTTTCATTTCAACACTTTTTGGTGATGGATATCAGTCCAGAAAATCAAACACTGATCATAGCAACCCTGACTTCATTACAGATTAACTGCTTTTTGCATACACTACAGGGCCAGTATTACACTGAGTAAACACACTCAGTATTTCATTGTGGAGCATCTCATTTGAAACCCTGGGCATCAATACGTTGCTTTAACAGCCTCCATTTCTCTGGGAAGGCCCTCAAGATGTTGGAAACTGGCTGCAGGGATTTCCAACAAGTCCTCCAAACTAAATGAGAAATAAAAATACTAAATATGCAATTGGCAACTGCTTTCCAAAACGACCTACATAATCCTCCCAAAACCAACACAATACATCCATATTGGTTGAGCTTGACAGTAAGTCCTTGATGAACTTACTTGTACGTTTTGATGAAGATTGTGTGATATGGTGGAAACACCAAAACAAGCAAATAAGCGGACCTGAGGCCTGTACTACGAAGCAAGTTCAACATACCCAGGATCTCTTTTTGTTATCTGGCTACACTGAGCCGAACAACTGCGATCCCGCTAAGCGGTAACACGACGCTGGTTATCAACTTGATAAATCAACCCAGGGTTTCCCAATCAAGTCATGAGCGCGTTCACATAAAAGGGGCAGGGTTTGCAGCATATGACCAATCACAAACGATAAGTGTACTGGCAGCAGAGCGGCATATTTTACAAACGAAGAGCAAATACGAAGAATTTAAACACACCATCCAGGCTGAAAGCAACACAGCTGCAGCTGCTGAATGCAGGAAAGACAGCTGGCAAAAATATCGCTGACTGTATGAATGCATAAATGAACAGGCTGATAATATCACGGCCCTGTTTTTATTAAATGAATGGTTTGCTTAGATGTTCTTATGGTGTGTTTAGCTTTAGTGCTTCAGTCAGTCTCTGTTGCAAGATGATACAGATAAGTCGGTCAATCTGATGAGAAACTATCTCTCATATAAACAGAGTTCCTCTCATGATCCACGCGCTGATCTCCACAGGATCTTCTATTGGTGATGCCATTTTCCAAGAGAATTGATTGGTCAGTAGGCGGGGCTTTTGTACGAGTTGATCTGTTATCTCGAACATAACCTGCTCCGGAGCAGGTTTGCCGTGCAGCATAAGTTACCATGGCGATTTACCCCGGTAAGAAGTGAACCACCGTCGTAGTACTGAAAACCCAGAGTTAAACCTGAAGTTAGCTCGCTAACCGCAAATCCTGCTTCGTAGTACAGGCCTCTGGAGTGGAGACTAGTTTAGCGAACTGCTGTTTCCAACATCAAGAATGATGTGTCAGGCTCAACTGTTAGGCCAATATGTCTCAGGGTTCTGCCATGACCCTTTCAAAAAGGGGTCAAATTTATTGTGTTGGTCACCCAAAGTGCAGATTTGGGCAAAAAATATTTCAGTTCTGTAATTACTTTAACACTCAAGTGTAAATCAGCAGACGTTACCTTCTCTGTAACACAACTGAGACTGACTCCTCCACCCTTGAGGAGGCCCTTTAAAAGTGTGAAGGCCCTCCCATCAGGTTTATTGATTAAATGACATACTGAAAAAAATGCAATTCTCCCATCATCAGAGAATTCAATTATTACCCCATTAAACAAAAATCATACAAATAAAAACTACATATTTCTAAAAATGTTTTTTCCCAAACAATAGACTTTCTAATCTGCCACAAAATAAAGTTTTACACCAGAATATATCATTTTCAATCACATGACCATTGCAATACAATAGTATTCAACAGCTGATTGGACTTTGACACTGTCCCTGTTGCTGTGATTGTGTGTGTTACTGTATTTGACTGTGCTGTCTGTACACTGACAGCAGCTATGCTGTTGTATTTCTGGAATTGGTGTGTGGTGGCTCCAGACTGAGACTGGCTGCTTTGGCTATGTTCACACTGCAAGCCTTGGTACTCAATTTGGATTTATTGCTCAGATCCGATTTTTTTTGCTTGACTGTTCACATTATCTTTTAAATGTGGCCAATATCAGATTCCAGTGTGAACTGGTCACGGTCCTGAACTGACCTGCAAAACTGCCACAGCGACACAGCGTGTTGTGCCCCCCACAGCACGCTGTGTCTGGAACTAAACATGAAGGCCACTAAAGTCAACGTTTACGGTTTCATTTATAAATTGATGGCCAGTGGAAGCCAGCAAATTTGTTAGCAGATGATAATGAGGATTATTTAATTAATGTTTGCATTCACAGAGTGACTCCTGCCAGCACAAAATTGACTGTTTAGACTTTTGCATTGCAAAAAATCAGACCTGTATCTGATTTAGGACCACATATGAAAGTGGCCCATATCAGAATTGAAAAGATCAGATTCCATTTGAGGAATGACTTCACTTTCTGCAGATCTCAAAGCTTCTGTATTTTCAGCTTAACCATGATGCATCATGACGCACCCTGACAACTTCTCTGTGAACTTCTCTGCAATCACACAGTACAGCTGTTGTCATGAACCTTTATTGTTTATTTTGTCAGAGGACTTCATGATCATAAATTAGAGATTTGATGGATGTCTCAGTCAGCAGTGGGCAGGAGTTTAAAATTACCTGAAAACATAATTTTGACATGAAAGCAGCCTGTAGATTAAACCGGTTTACGTGGACAGAGGCAGTAGAGCCCGACCCATTAAACTGTAAGAACGTATCCAATTGTTCCACTAATGGCCTATCAGTGTGACCTTCATAGGTAGCGGGGGACACCCAGCCCCCATAAAGCAAGCACCCATACTTAAATCCTCAACTGTGGACAGATGCTGAACATACATTTTATATTTTACTTTTTATTTAAGTAAAACAGATATTGACTGAGACTGAATTTTAATACTGTAATACTGTATATAGCCTACACTAGAAGTGATGTAAAACAAACAAACAAACAAATAAAAACAATCGCCATAAAAATGAAAACTCCAGGCCTGGACAGAATTTATCAAGCATCTAGAAATCTAGAATCAGTCCTACAGTATAGTCACAGTTTGCTGCTGAGCTGCTGCAAATCATTATTTTATCATCCCTGATGTCATCTGACAAAATCAGCATCAATACAGGTTAATGACAACAGTTGTGTGATCAGCTATATCAAAATTTAAAATGAGTGACATCAACTTTACATCATGTTTAATATTTCAGTGACATATGGCACTGTGTTTACCATGATCTTGAGATCTGTAACAGATTATGATTATTTATCCAGTGCAGCTCCTGTATGATGTAGGCTAATACAGTAAGACACAAGCATTGATACTGCTTTGGGACTACAGATAGAGTAGTATAAGGGTGCCACTTTGCAACTCCTGGTGGCAGAAAAGAGAACAGCAGGTTGGATTTTATGGGGTTGGAGGATACTGCGTGCTTACCGCAGGAACCCTGCAGGGGAGCTGCAACCAATCCGCGGTGGAAGAGTTGGACAAAAAACACTGTCATATTACATTACATTCATATTAGCATTGTCCATTCTGCCACCACAATGGTTAAGGTTTGGTTATAGTTAAGGCACAAAAACAATGTGGTTTGGGTTAGGGAAATAACATGGGTGGGGTTTAAACAGGACTAAGAGTCTACGGCCATGCTAGCAGCTCTGAGGCTGTACTTAGGTACAACGGTGCTTTTAGCCAAATACTAACTTCAGCATGCTAACATGCTCACAATGTCAATGCTAACATTGCTGATGTTTAGCAGGTAGAGTTTACCATGGTCACCATGTTAACATTTCCTAATTAGCATTAAACACAAAGCACAGCTTGGGGGACATGAATATCTTAGCCAGACTCCACAGCAATTCATCCAATAGTTGTGGAACCATTTCACATAAAACCAAGTATCAACCTGCTCCCATTCAGCCACTAGATCATTAGTAAGGGGACAAGCCTAAATCAGGGCAAATACACCCAGATCCTAAGTTGACGGTGTGTCCACATTTTGTTGGCCACATAGTGTTGTTGCTAAGCTACTTTTAAAAATTAAAAAAATTAGCCTTCACTGAACTCAACAAGCTCTGTCATTGAATGCTATGTACGTCCATTTCAACCTTGAGCTTCCTTCACTGGGGACTTGCACATCAATGAGTGTGTGTTGGTCAAAGGAAAGCGTGCTGAAGCTTTCTCTTCTTTCAACAATGTTCCCTATGGATAGTGAAAACATTTGCTAATATCATGAGGACATCTTTCCTGACCCTTTCCTTTGGCCTCACTCGGCTCTCCTTTGCATACCTGATTGGGCTTTGGACTGAATGAAAAGAGCCCAGAGGGAAACACATAATCTGCCTTTAAGCATATGCTCATGCCAATGCACAGCGCTCATGTCTGCACCTCTACATATTATTGTGACCTTGTTCAGAGACAGGTAGATGGGGATAGAAAGGTAGGGATGCACAGGAACAGATGGAAATATTATGAACTGTCACAGACAGAAGGAGAGAGTCCAAAGTGAATGGAAAGTATTACTAAAGATATAGCGGAGGGTAGCTGACCCTGGCATTTATTTTTTCTTGTTTATGAAGAATGGCTTTGCAGCAAAAATATGTCACAAATCATGCAACTATGAATGCTATCCTCATGGACAACCATTAATTCAATTCAATTCAATTCAGTTTTATTTATATAGCGCCATATCATAACAAAGTTATCTCAGGGCACTTTTTCGAATAGAGCAGGTCTAGACCGACTCTTTATATTTACAGAGACCCAACAGTTCCCACCATGAGCAAGCACTATGTGACATTAGAGAATGCACAAATTATGTCTACATAAAAAACACTTAGTTGAGCAATTAAAAATAACAGTGTTGTGGGTGTAGATGAGTTAATGCCTCAGTCAATGTAACTGAAACCTGGTGTATTGGCCCTATGCTCTGGACCACTTTCTTAGCAACAGCAAACAAAAACAACTAAAAACTGCTCAAGAAATATTTTGATGAACTCTGCTGGAAGTAAAATTCAAGAAAAGATGACCAACACACACACTGAGAATGTCCACAGCAACAGAATGAGAAGCTACAGGGAGCCACGGTAGAGAGGTGTCAGTGTGTGTGTGTGTGTGTGTGTTTGTGCATGTTCCTCTCACCTGAAGCTTAAGCAACCTGCTCCTGACTAATCTGGCTGACCAGTGACAGAGCCAACCATATCATCCACTGATATGACACCTGTAGCCAGTACCAACGTAAGCAGACTTCACACACTCACACACAGACACTTCCACAGATGTCCCTCGGAGCAGTGGTCATTGCTGTGTACTTGCATGATTCATCATATTAGGGATATTTTGATATCCTGCTGCTTTCACAAGATTACCAGCTTATCCAAGCCTGGCTGTGGGCAGTGTGTCGGTGTGTGTGTGTATGTGTAGGGGTGTGTGGAGTATGTTCTCAGGCAAATAGCACAGCCTACCACAGATGTAGTCTAATAACAAGTCTCCATGAGTCATGAGATGCTGACACTCTGTCTCCTGTTGGAAGTCGCCACAGCTTTGCTTACACAAGCTGGTGCTTCAAACTTGTGTCTGAACCACCCCAGGATCTGACTGGACCTCATGAGGCTTGGTCTGGGTTCAGATGACTTTCCAATGTTTCTCTCCCATTTAGGTTAAGGTCAAAAATATTGTTGAAAAGTCATTAGTTGTAATTTTTCTTCTTGTATTAGTGAATGGCTTTGCTCAGGGGTCACCACATAACCTAAGTATGAAACTTTGGTGAGCCCTTGATTCCCCTATATAACAGAGCAGACAAAGCAGATTGAATCAGACTTGGTAGGGATCAGGAGGGTGAAAGACATCAAGACAATTTCTTGACATCAGGGTATGCCAGTGATCATTGGTTTGCTTGTAAACGCACACAACTGAGCAATCCAATCAACCAGGTAGTTTAACGCCTGAACCTGTATTGCTGATTTATTTGACATAAAAATGTGTATAAGTCTACAGAGACATCCGCGAGAAAGGTAGTGATCTGAGAAACAGTCTGTGCCAGAACGGATGTCTCAGGTACATTAAGTTAATGGACCACTTCCATCAAATTATGAAATCAAACATACACAGGCAGTGCCTGTCCTATTTCTTTTGTAATAAGTGGTCAGTAATATGGTTTCAAACAACTGAAGAAATATGCTTCTACAAAGTGATCCATGATTAAAGTTTAAATTGAACAGGCAGGTATATATGTATATGATTAGACTAAATGTTGTATAAAACTGAAAATGTAAGCACTTACATTAGCTGTTTGATGTTTTGCTTCTTGACATTTGGTTTTCCTTGCATGTTTTGCTCTCTAGAAGAAATTATTTGCTGTGAGAATGTATTGGCCCTCCACACAGGAGGAGACAGTGTGTTTGGCTCAGCTCTGCTGCTGTCTGTTGAGTCCATTACCCTCCCAATGAGCCCGTGAAGAACTCTACTGTGTTTGTTTGCAGATACTTTCTCAAAACGTAAGTCACACCCACTTGACTTGCTGAATTCTTCAAAAAGTCACACTTGCCAGAGACATGTTTGTCCAAGTCTGTTACTAGCCTGTGTGTCACCAAATTGTCATTATTGCAACAGCCAAAGATGACAGCCAAAGAAGGCTGAAGAACTGACAGTCACACCATGCACAATGATCACAGTCACCAAGAGATCTGCTGGTTTTCATTCCAACCAAGGGCCACACCCGGTGGCTGATCATCGCACCTTAAACCAGGGTGTCCAAGGTGTCATGGAGCATGTTGTAGATGTCAAAGTATTTGAGGGAGGTCACCAAAATTCTGAAATGCTAGTATTTCTGTTGGGGCCTAATGAGGCATAATTTGGTGATCTTCCACTATGGCGCACTAGACAGACAGATTGGGCCATTATAGGGCTGACATCATATTGTCTGATCTTGGCTTGAGTGTCTTTCTGCTTTATATAGATAACAACCACTTTGAACAGAGGAATGACAAGAGAATAACAGATATCACAGTTGACATAAATCCATTTCCCCCCAAAAGTGGAATTGTAATATTTCCCTCAACAGTTTGAACTCTTCTACAACTTATAGTTGTAACTATATGCACTGCAGTCAGCCCCACTTGGCATAAAATTTGTGTTGTCATTATGCAACACTTTTGTAACACTTTAGTAATTTAGCAATTACTAATAGATTGGTGTTTACTCACACTTTGTTTACCTAATAAATATTTTGTTTATCTTTTATATGCACTTTATACATGGAATATACATACATGCAATAGAATCAAAGACATTAAACAATTACATGAGCTGAGAAAAAACGCTAACGGCCAATCCACATAGAAAGCATTTTTAAGAGGCCATTTTGTATCCATCACTCGCCCATCTCACGGAACACATACACTTCAATCAATCCACACTGACTCCAAGACATGCATCACCCTGGGACCCCCCCCTCCCTCTGGTGTTAATGATTGATCAAGGCTGCCAGTGTCACTATGAGCTTTCTGTGATTATGTATTGGGCTTTGAGCGCTGCCAAAATGTGGGTGACAGAGCCTGAAAGCATCCTGTGTGACACTAATGGAGAACTGAAGCTGCTGCTGCTGCTGCTGTTGCGCTACTAAAGTTGAGGCTAATATCGACATGGCAACATACTCACAATGATATTGTTAACAAGCTGATGTTAGCAGGTATGTTTACTATGGTCAGCATCTTAGTTTACAATGTTGCTGAATGAATGCTAACATTTTGCTAATTAGACCTAAACACAAAGTAGAGCTGAGGCTGATGGGAATGTCATTCATTTTGCAGGTATTCCTCTGGAGACCATGACTGTTTGTTTCATGGCTATCCACCCAACAGTTGTTGATTGTTGTTGTTTTTTCTGTCAAGACCAGGGTTAGTGGTGGACGACCCGACCAACTAACCTACAGACATTTACAACCCTAATAGACATTAGGGTAAAACAAAAATCAAAGCATTACAACTGTACCTCAGTATTTTCAAGGCGTAGCCTACTACTGTTAATATGTGGTGTGGTAGAGTGACTTTAAACAGAAATTAAAGACTGAGGTAAATCATTATTGGACCTGTGTGACTGATTCAGCTATTCAGTTCAATTCAATTCAGTTTTATATATATAGCGCCATATCATAACAAAGTTATCTCAGGGCACTTTTTCGAGTAGAGCAGGTCTAGACCGACTCTTTATATTTATATTTATATTTACAGAGACCCAACAGTTCCTACCATGAGCAAGCACTAGGCGACAGTGGCAAGGAAAAACTCCCTTTTAACAGGTAGAAACCTCGAGCAGAACCAGGCTCTGGGTGGGCGGTCATCTGCCTCGACCGGTTGGGTTGAAGGGGGAGGGGGGGAGCGGGAGAGAGAGCAGGAGGAAAGAGAACATACAGCAGTACAATACAGTTCCACATAGGGATGTAAAGCAATAGTTGTGGTAATGGTATTGATGATAACACCAACAGAAATAATACTAAGAGCAATGTTATAATAGTAATACTAATAATAAGAGCAATAACAGTAATAGCAGCGGCGGGTGCAGAGCAGGAGCATGGGGGCAGCAGGTGGCCGCAACCATAGATCCAGTCTCTACAGCTCCGGAGGCAGAAACACCTGTAGAAAGCAACGGAAGGGGAGAGAGAGAGAGAGAGGAGAGAAAGCACACAACTACGGGAAGAAGTTGAATTAATAACAAGCATTGATGGGATATGAGGCCGTACAGATGGAGAGGAAGAGGAGGAGAGAGGAGCTCAGTGCATCATAGGAAGTCTCCCAGCAGTCTAGGCCTATAGCAGCATAACTAAGGGGTGGCTCAGGGGTCACCTGAGTCAGCCCTACTATAAGCTTTATCAAAGAGGAAAGTCTTAAGCCTACTCTTAAATGTGAGGAGGTTGTCAGCCTCCCGTACACAAACTGGGATCTGGTTCCACAGGAGAGGAGCTTGATAGCTGAAGGCTCTGGCTCCCATTCTACTTTTAGAGACTCTAGGAACCACAAGGAACCCTGCATTCTGGGAGCGCAGTGCTCTAGTGGGGTAATAGGGTACTATGAGCTCTTTAAGATATGATGGTGCCTGACCATTTAGGGCTTTGAAGGTGAGGAGAAGGATTTTAAATTCTATTCTGGATTTTACAGGGAACCAATGTAGAGAAGCTAATATTGGAGAAATATGATCTCTTTTTCTGGTTCTTGTCAGTAAACGTGCCACAGCATTCTGGATCAGCTGGAGAATCTTAAGGGACTTATTGGGGCTATTACCAGACAAGTTACCATCAAGGCTTTACCTCCGCCATATTCCACCCAATAGCACAAGAAGCAGCCAGTCAATAGCTGTCAGCCCGGCTCATACCGTTCCCCAAAACGTCCCTTTGATCTGAGCGGAAAATGGAATGCTAATCAGGGTGACAAAAGAGAAGGGACTCCTGGTGGGAATGCTGCTAACTTTGATGAAACTTTCATGGTTGTTCCTTGTGTCTGAGTGGAGTTTAGCAGCAGCATAGATTGTGTGGCTGACTGGTGGTTGTTAGGTCAACAAACAAAATAAAACCAGCACTGAATTCTGGTTTACTATTCACTTGGTTCCCAACTTGCCTAGATGGCACTTTGTCTGGCTGATGTTATCCAGTATATGGAAGCAATGTGGAGCTTATTACAATACAGCTGTCTAATCAACAGCACACACCCAAGTACACTAGTACCCACCTCTGCAACTTGGAACCCTTTGGTACATCTGCTTTTAAAGCCTTGTGTTATGTACAGTAGCTTCCTATCCTTTAATGTCTTTTCAACTGAAGGCTTAGTCTGCTTTGGTGTTGTGTTTTTTATCTCAACATGGAGTTAGAGATTTAACTAATAATGGGGAAAAAAAGTCATAGGGAGATGCAGTTTGTTCCAACAGTACTCCTTCCGTCCCTACAAACGATCCCTCTTCTCGTATCAGTATGCCCTCTTTTCTTCCACCCCTTGATTCCTCTCTTCCTTATTTTGCAACATTTATTCCACCTTCTCTCCATCTCTAATCCTCTATTCCGTACCAATTTCTTTCCTTCTCTGCCCCCTTTTCAACAAAGTCTAGCTCCCATCTCGCTTTTCTATCTATATCACATCCTTTCTCTTAAGGCGTCAGAATACGTCAAATGCTTGTTGGATTGTCGACACTGTATGGTACCCTCTCCCTGCATGCTTTCTGATGTCAGAATTGGGGGAGGCTTCATCCAACAGTTTTTGTAACATTCTGAAACATTTTTCACACCACTACTCCAAAGGTCGAAGGTCAGAGTAACTTTATTAACCCTGACAGGCAATTTGGTGCACAGTCAATACAATCAATATCAACAATGTACACACCAATCGACACACAGACACATAGATTTACATAGAACTATTTAACAGGCCAATAGCAGCAGGGACAAAGGAGTGTTTAAGTCTGTTGGTCCTGCACTTAGGTTGTTAATATCTGCGACCAGAAGGAAGCAACCTGAACTCACTAGACAACGGGTGAGTAGTGTCAACAAGGATTGACCAGGCCTTTTTAGTGGTTTTGGCCTGCACATTTTAACATTTCCATCTAACCTGTTCCTATTTTTCTAGACTCAATAAAACAAGAATAAAACATTTGCATAAGAGTGGAGTCAACATTAAAACATCTGAGCTTCCGATAAAAATACATACGTTGATGGGCCTTTGCACAAACAACATCAGTATTTGGTTCGAAGGTTAACTTGTTATCAGTTATTGTCCCCAGATACTGTTGAACAATGTCAACAGCCTGACTAGAGATAACAGAAGGAAGAATGGAGGGAGTCTTCTTCCTAAAGTCAATGATCAGTTCTTTTGTTTTGGACACATTTATGTCCAAGAAGGAGCGCTTGCACCAGTCACTAAAATCTCCATCACTTTTTGCATTTACAGCAACAAGAATGCTTTCGAGGAAAGACTGTCCGAAAGGGCGGCACGATGTTGCAGTGGTTAGCACTGTCGCCTCACAGAACCCCTTCTGGGTTTGAACCCACCGGCCGGCTGGAGCCCTTCTGTGTGGAGTTTGCATGTTCTCCCCGTGTCCGCGTGGGTTCTCTCCTGGTACTCCGGCTTCCTCCTACCATCCAAAGACATGCAGGTTAGGTTAACTGATGATTCTAAATTGCCCGTAGGTGTGACTGTGAGTGTGAATGTTTGGCTGTCTCTATGTGACTGGCGACCTGTCCAGGGTGTACCCTGTCTCTCGTTCAATGTCAGCTGAGATTGGCTCCAGCCCCCCCGCGACCCTCTGAGGATAAGTGGTATAGAAAATGGATGGATGGATGGACTGTCCGAAAGAACACCGTTATCCCCATTTGCACGATTCATTGTGTCTCTCACCCCTTTATGACTCCAGCCTTTTTGCCCCGCTGTGTCGCTGCTCGGGACAGCTATAAACCTTTAAAAGTGTTTGGACAATACTTAAGAGAATGTTCTAGGGAATAAAGGCCAGGGTATGCTTGAAACAAACTTCATATTATGTTTCTAGCAACCCACTTTCCCCTCCACCCTCTGTCTTTCCTCAATCCCTGCTAATCCTCTATCCATCCTTCCCCACTAGTCTCCATCCTTCCTTTGCCCCAGTGTGTGTGTGTGTGTGTGTACATCCCTGGAATCCTGCCAATTCCTGGAGTTGCGTCTCAGCTGGCGAGAGTCCCTGCGGTTAGCCGATCAAACATCCCACAGGTCAAGAGGGAGGAATGATATTGGTGTAACACACCATCATCATGCTGGGCCATCTCCCCCTGGGCGACCACTGCTCTCATTCAGTGAGTGCAAATGTGTGTGTGTGGATGTGTGTGATAGAGAATTCATGCTGATTTGATTGCACCTCTGATGTTAACCATGATAATTCCCATTTGAACAAAACCCACATGTCAGCTGCATTTACACTGACGTCAAATTATGACAAGAGGAGAGATAATGACATGTCTGTTTCCCTGCAGTATTTACTGATGAGTCCGCTTCCATCAACGCTAATACAGCATTCTAATTGTTCTCCGCAAGCTCTGGGTCCTTTCTCTGCTCAAATCCAAAACCATGTGTGACAGAATTAAGGGCTAAAAGTGATTTCTAATTGAAGAAGCTGCTATGTTATGTAAGAGGGACAGTTCCGTAATTGGGTTAACTTAAGTTGTCAACTCCTCTCCAGTTCATCACGCTTTATCATTACCAGGGCCCAAGTCCAGAAAACAAACCACTCTGCAAGCACCATTAGACCATATTAAGAAAGATTAAGGCCAGAATTTCAACAATTGTAACTGAGGGGATGCCTGCATGCCCTGGTATTCATTTGTGATGACAGATTTTCTGTTTTTGGTTTGCCAGGAGAGATTAGTCAATTCAGTTTTATTTATATAGCGCCATATCATAACAAAGTTATCTCAGGGCACTTTTTCGAATAGAGCAGGTCTAGACCGACTCTTTATATTTAGAGACCCAACAGTTCCCACCATGAGCAAGCACTATGCGACAGTGGCAAGGAAAAACTCCCTTTTAACAGGTAGAAACCTCGAGCAGAACCAGGCTCAAGGTGGGCGGTCATCTGCCTCGACCGGTTGGGTTGAAGGGGGAAGGGGGGAGCGGGAGAGAGTCAAATGTTTCAACTCTGTTTCCCTCCTTCCTTCAATCCTGCCATCTTCTCTACCCACCCCCTCCTTTTTTAAAGCCTAGCTGTGATTGGTCCTTTTCACCCTCACATATGCTGCCCAGAGATAGCCGTCCAGCCAGGGACAAGTTAGCTGGTTGTGAATATGCTCAAATACATGAAAGTACTGAGCTCTACTAATCTGTTAGCTCTGAATCTCTACTCTGCTCTCTTTTTGCCCTCTGTCTCTCTGCAGTCTTTTCAGTTTTCTCTCTGCTTGCTTTATGCCAGTGAAGTGAAAGGGATGGCATGATGTTTAGTGAATTATTCAGATCCAGGCAGCTAATGCTGAGGCTGCTGCAGCTCACCAGGCCCGACCCTTTGACTGGATCCCCCCAGGGATATGCTGAAACCAGCATGACCCTCTTCTCTGCCATACACTGACGTACACGCACTTTCACAGTCTCACACAGGGACATACGAACACACTCATAGGCACATATATGCATGGAAGGGCAGGGGAGCTACAGCACATTTGCAGTTTTACTTTGCAAATTTCTACAAAACTTCTACACAGTTAAAGTGTAAGTGCTGATGTGTTATAAAAATGCATTATTCTCATAGAGTATATGCAGACTGTGAATGGTTATGTAAATTTAGCAGACAGATGTTGTAAGTGTAGTGGGATGAAGGTCTTAAGGCCTGGTAGTGCTCTCTACATGCTCCAAAGTTCACTGTGCACCATACGAAAGTGACCTCAGAATGTATTTATCAAATGTCATGGTACATTAGGCAATACATTGTGTGAAAGTGCAAAATTTGGTGTAAGAGTGTTGCTAGAGGAAAGACCAAGAATGACCAAAATGAAAAGGGTTCAACCTCTGGCAAATATAATGATCAACAGTTAAATTCATGACAATCTGGCCATAGCATAATGTGTTGGTAGATAGTTTAGCCAATGGGTAGCACAAGAGGAAAGGTTTTGTAATGATCAAAATGGTCATAAATCCTCTGGAGAACCTGATAAACAAGTTATTGTCCTAATGGTGCTAGATACAAAGTGTTCAAAATGGAAAGGGGTCTTCCTCTGGCAAGTATGAATGTGTTCTGTAAATTTCATGTCAAGCTATCAAATTAGACTTTGACACTTCTTAAGTGCAAGCGAAAACAGTTTTGCAAGAGGAAAAGTCACAGGTCACAAAGGTTATCCTCTGGCAAATATGGTAATCTGGCCATTAATGTGCTACAGCAGTGCCATGCTACTTCCACCTCTGCATCCAATAGAGAACGGTCATTATTCACACAACCACATGAGTTTGATTGTCAGGGTCATTTTAAACGCTGTCTCCTAGAAACTATGTTTATATACTACTTATTCGAAACAGCAACTAAGTTTTGAGGGAAACGTAACACCTGACAGATTGTTTACTATCAACATAATGAGGACATGTTTTTAATGAACATATAATGAGGACATGTTTTTAATGAACATATCTGCAAAGTCCTAATAATGAATGTATCTGAAAAACAATGTATTTAATTTGTTTTCCCAACAATATTTGCTTGTGGCAAATAAAGCAAAATTAAAGTTCTGTTAAGGAAACTCAAAGCACTTGGTTAACATTAGAGAAAGATGGTGGTTTGGGTTAACAGAGACAAGCATGAGTCAAGATGCAGTTCCTTTCTGCATATTTTACCAAAAGCACCAACTTCATCTAACCTGAACCAAAATACCAGCTTTCCTTATCTTTAACCAAGTATTGAATGTGAAAGTTCATTCTTGACTTTGGAAAAGTAGTTCGACAATAAAAAAGGTTTTTTTCAGGAGCTTTCAACCACATCTCACGATCTTACATAGTTTGTTCAGTTGTCATGGAACCGAAGATCCATAATTCCACTAGAATGAGATGCACTTGAAAGCTCCTGACAAAACTATGTCAAACTGACAAAAGTGTTTTAGTAGCCTAAACCTTAATCATATCACAAATCCAAGGACACAAATCCCGGTCTCAAAGTCCTACATAGTGTGCGACCAGCTCTCTACGACTTTTGTGCGTTACAAGAATGTTACACTACAAGGTCTGGTTGCCTATGTTGTATTGCTTGTCTCTTTTTACTGTTACTATTGTCTTATTTTTTACTGTTGTTCTTTTGTGAAGCACTTTGTGATCTTGCTCTGTGAAAGGTGCTATACTAAATAAACTTTACTTACTTACTTACTTCCTGGATGTTGCCTGTGAGCATAGTCCAGGTAGCAATTGTGTTTCCTCCATTTGGCAAAACCATTAAGGAATGGAATTTTTAAGAGACAGAGTTGTTTTAAGTGTATGAACAAACAACAATTTCTGTTGTTTTTTCGGTGAGGACAGTGACTTTTGCAGAGCTGGACAAGTAGTCATGTAGGTCAGCCAACTAGTTAAAATAGATTTTTATCAAACACTAAGCATTGATTTTGTCTTGTGGGATATTCAGGCTGACTGTATGCAAAATAAGGAAGATGTAGAGCTGAATGGAATGACATTGTTTAACCAGGTTTTGATTGTGGTGGTGATTAATGTGGTTAGTGTTTCATGTTCCTCCTCTTGATATTATATGCCAGGGTCACATCACATAATCAATTCATCTAACTTTTAGAAAAAAAATATTCACATTCTGTCAACATTTTTGCGTGAGTTACTGCCTTTATTTTAGAATTTGAACTATATTGATGCATTTTCCATTGTAAATCTGCCCTCCTCTCATTGAATGAAGGCAGTGGAGCATGGGCGTGTGAAGAAAACCTGTAATAATAATGTATTAATGAGAGCGAGAGCGGCTGCTGACTGACATGCTGTTTACCTTGTGTTTTCTCTAATTCACTGACACCCTACTCTCCCCTCCAACGTACCCGCAGGCAGAACTTAGTTCACAGACACACACATGCCCACACACAAATACACATACCAAGTCAGTGTCGGAATCAGTCTGAATGAATGACAGAGAAGGATAAACAAGCTTTTTGAAAAATCCAGGAGCCTCTCTTTGGGGTCAAGAACAGCACGAGAGGAGAAGGGGATAGAAAAGATTTCCAAAGGCTCTTGAATAAGCTTGAATAGCGTCTGTAATTATATTGATGGTAAAAGGAAAAGCAGAGTTATAAGCTCAGTAGCCTAAACGTACAAAAACTCTGCTGGCACAGGCTGGAGTCTATAAGTAAATTTGCCGGAGTGAGTTTCTCCTTGCATATTTTCATTTCCTTTTATTTTCTCTCTCCCTTTCCCTTCCCTTCCTCTCAAACTCCCGCACCCCATCCCACCCCCTTCTCTCACTATGTTTGTGTGTGCAAGTGTGTGTGTGCAGTCAGGCTGCAGGCACTTTTCTTGTGCGACTTTACAAATGAGCTCCAGTGCTCGGCCCAAAAGCCCCCTTTTAATCTTTTGCCCTAAGAAGGATGACAACATTTATAAGTAGACAGAGTTGAACAGGGGGAAAAAAAACCATCTCCTCTTATTGATGCTGCTGAGTTTCACTCGGCCCCTGCAGCTATAATACACACACATGCGCATAAAAGGAGCCAGAAATTTGTCTCTCCACGGAGCCGCGGCCCCGTAGCTTCGGGAGATGATGACTGGATTCCCCTCTCCACCGTCAATTTTTCTCCCTCATTCTCTTTATTTGTCTTCCAGGGAGGGACTCTTTCATTTCCTGTTGGCTCTCTCGCTTTATAAAACATGAAAGATGTTTTCTTTAGCCCTCACAGATAATGTGGAGATGGTATCTGTAGTGGACAGGGGCCTACCAGGCAAAGGTTGAGGGGCTGCTGGGTGGAATAGTCGGGCTGGAGCCTGGCTTCTCAGTGTTGGGAAGGTTGAATCCAAAGTCACAAATCTCCTCTGGTACCCATGTGAAGGTTTTCAGTGTTTTCTCCCTTGTAGAGTGTATCATCTGCTGTGCGTCTTCCACAGGGGAGGGATGGCCCAGAGGAGAAATCACTTCTTTTAATCAGAATTATAAATCTGCTACAGCCTGTAGTTGCTATCTCCTTTCACATCATGCACCATACCTCTGTAGCAAGGCCCCAAAGACAGGCAAGATTACAGAGGAGACCTATCCAGTGCACAGCAACCCCAAAACAGAGATTGTATATATGCTTCATCCAGAAACAGAAGCACAAACATCCCAGAGAAACAACTCTGAAGCTGGATTCATTTGACACTCACTGCAACTTCTGGATTGTTATCTACAATATTATTCATTTTAACAGTTAGACTAGTCAGTGTTGTCCACCTACATATAACATAGTTATGGTATAATTGATCATTATTGCACTTTTTGTGCAATAATTAAATTTTTTTTAACTTGGATTCTCTTTAAAATGTTATCATAACTTATAAGAATGATGGTCAATATAAAAATAAGACTAAAACTAAAACATTTTGTTACACTGTACAGCTTCTAAGAAGACATTTTGTTCAGATTTCTACACAGCTACTCTATGTGTGAAAATATTTTTTACAGATTCTCCCTTTAATACTGGATTTCAATTTTGGAATCCCATGAAGGTCTCAGTGCAGTTTTAGAGGAATTTGTACACCTCCCCTGTAAGGTAATGATCACATATTTGGGGAGGGGAACATGAGATACATATATACAACATATCAATGACTACTGCCAAGTACAGCTCTTATTAAATCATTTTATACCTATGTGAGTTTTGCACTGTTTAAAAAACTGAATTACTTTTTATATTCTTAGTGCAGAATTTGAAATGGTTTGCTGTCGGACAGTACATTCTGTGGCATTTTAAGTTAGTTTTTATCTCCACTTAAAGCAGCTGTAATGGATATTTTTATAGTAACAATGTGAAAACAATGTGACAATGTGAAAGAGGTCACTAGATAATTATCACCTGAATCTGCAGCTCCCCTCAGCTTTAGGGAGCTTTATAGTGAGTTTCAGCTCATTGTTTAGTTGTCCGGCTGCAACTTTACTGTTTTGGTTCACTCTCACTGCTCTCATAGTGTTGTTTTTGGCTGAAGCAGGCAGCTGTTTTCAGTGAAAAAGCTCTAAAAACCCACTGTACACTACCTGCTCAGCAGCAAACAGCAGACAGACACAGTTTTCTTTTCACCAAATGAGCTCTGGTTCTTGAACCGGTTCTGTATAGGATTCTTGGAACCTTGGTGCTTTCCAGCTAACCAGCCCGCATTTCCACCAGTTTTGAGTGGAACCATTATAATCAAGGATTCGTCATCAGCGGAGGGTGTTGCACAATGCAAAATGGAAGTAAACAGTAGGAGCAAGATGGCGGATCACAGTGATTACCTGCGAGATTTTGTTCTGTTATCCAAAAAAACAAGCATGGAGCAACTATTAATGATAAGAAGACCATAGACCATTGTTGCCTTCTCCATCCTCTCTTTTCAACCTATAGAATATTCAATTCAATTCAATTCAGTTTTATTTATATAGCGCCATATCATAACAAAGTTATCTCAGGGCACTTTTGACACGCCCACTGATTGTCATCGTCGTGGTTCACACTTCAGGTAAAGGAAAACCTGCTAGTGTTTGGTTCCAGCTGGGAATAGTCTTGAACCTTCATCACAGCTAAAAATATAAGACCTAGCAGCTTCCAGGCAAACCAATCAACCTGAGTTGCTGAATTTTGCCTCCAGGAAGTACTGTCATTGTTTAAATAATGCTCACATTCATCATACACCTTTAAATTACTTTAAATATAGTATTTCATTTAAGTGGTTTATTTAACAAAGTCAGTTTCTTGTGCATAAATGTCAGTATTGAATTCATTATAGCTTAGGCCTATTGGCAGTTGTTGTCAAAGATAACTGGACAACACTAACATGCCTTCTGTGTGTACTTTATTCAGGTTTAACTACAAGGCCTTCATCAGGGTTTTCACAGAATGAGTAAAATCACAGTCACTAAGTATGTACAACAAAATGGCTGACTATTAATAATCCAATGAAGCCTAGACATGTAGGTGGATATTATCTAAAGATGCTGGGGTAAAAGAGTAAAGAAACTAGGCAGCAGAATAGAATAAATGTTATGATAAACTAATAAATTGATGGGTGAGAAGTGAGACGAGCATCCCTCACACTCACAATGGTCAATTTAAGGCTCACTCTGTTCTCTCTGCTCCCTCTCACGCACCAGGTGCCAAATATACTTATAAATATAAGTTTTGCGACTCTTTCCTGCTCCTACTCATGTTTGACACACCTCTGTCTCAATGACAAAACTCCATTACTGTTACAGATAGATGAAGCCAGCAATGTTATGTGTTCTGTGTCTGAAGAGGAATGCAGGGCTGAAAGCAATACATACTTTTCACCAGGATTGTTTCATTGTTCTACAAACACAAACTTGTTTCATCAGAAGCATTTTAAATATGCTGTAATTGCATAAGAATTTGTACAGACATTAATATCACCACTTTCTTTTTTGCATTTGTTCACCTGTTTAGTCAGCACTAATATAGACTGAGATCACATCAAGTAGCAAGACGACAAGCAAAAAAAACAAAAAATACACGATACAAACCAGGCAGCAGCATACAGCGTCATACATTAAAGAGTAATCACAAGCATTATAGACAATATGAGAGACCTTTGGTTTAAAGTTGTTGAGGGGAAGCAGAAATTAATTAATTTTAAAGAAGTAATTTCAAAGTGCAGGACGGTCTGTTCCATTTATAAGCAGAATCAGACGCGCACCATGAACTCACTAGAATCTAATGTGGTAAACAACTTTAATTGAGCATCATCCTCTCTCTTTTTCATTCCTCTTGTTTGTCTCCTCTACAACATTATGCTGTACAAATACATTTGATTCTGCTACAAGCCTACAACAAAAGTCACTTTGTGCTTATACTGTGCAGCACATGCAGGTTTTACTTGGATATTACTTCAAACAACATTAATATGGCTTCTTGATTTCTTAATGAGCATGTAAAAATGAGCACTGAAGTGTTTTGCAACTTAATAACCCCCTTTATAATCATGCCTGTGCAAACAGCTGAAGTTGGTGCTATGGAAGTACAAGCTCCAAAAATGTAATTTTTCTCTTCTCCTTGAGGCCCAATTAAGAGTTTGCTCATAACCCTTAGAGTCCAGTCGACCGATACAGTAAAAAAAAAACAAAATATTTAGATGATTAATTACCTCTAAACTGCAGGAAGAACAACAACAAACCATGGACCAACCATCAAGAAATAACATAATTGGGGATGGAGCTTTTGAATAGCTTGATGTGGTGCGCAATGCGCCGTCCTCTATGATGCTGTGCTGTCTCGCTATGAAATATTAATGCACATTGTGTTTTCTCCAGCTGAATGCTTTGTGCTCAAACATTTGCATTAAAGCAGTTATTGCATTTCAGCCGCTTAAAAAGCTGTTGGGGAGGAGAAACAACAAAATGTCTTTGCTGGACCACAGGCGGAATCTGTTTTGCTTTGCCAGCATTCGGTTCTGTCTCAGCTTGTCTTTCATTGAAGTGACAGCAGGTTAATACGAACCCAAGATTTCTCCCTTACACATACACACGTCATCACACAATGTAGTTTATTATACTCTTAGTGTGTGTGCGACGCTCTAGAGAGGCTATGGAACAGCCAGTCATAACAAGTAAGGATCAAACTCGCTGCCTTCATGAAAGCAGTAATAAAGAATAACACTTGGCTCAAGTGCTTTTTCTCTTTTGCAACATCGGTGACATATGTTAGCAGACGGTGCTCTCTCACACACACACACACACACTCACATAAGTAACACACAATCAAACATATCAATGAGGGAACAGCTGGCCTGCTGACTGTGCTCTGCCTCCCGACACTGTAGCATGTTGGGAAATGTTGTCCAGTATGTGTGTGTAATCTGCAGAGCATAAACAGATGTTCAAAATGCTGTTGGCGTCTCCTGCTGTTTCCCTCAACATCCCACTCCCCTCCACACATCCCTCCCCCCTCCTCCCGCATCTATCTCCCTCTATTTTTATCTATTTCTTTCTATCGCTCTCTCTCTTTATTAACTTTTTTCCTCTCCCTTTCTCTCTCTTTGACACAGTGAAAAAGAGGAACTCATTGCTTATCTCGCCACCAATGCAAGCGTGCCCCCCCCCCCCCCCCGGGACTTGTTATGGTGTGGCGCACGCCAATGACAGATAACGACTGGGCTAATGAATTTCTAAACTAATCTATATTTGTACACAGTTCACAAGGGGCCAAGCAGGCAGAGGAGAGAGAGGGAGGGAGAGAGAGAGAGAGCGGAGGGGGTGGGGGTGGGGGAGCAGACAGCCAACATTAATGAAAGCGGGAGGGAAGGCGAGGGGAAAGCTAAGCAGGTCGACTAACAGAGGCTGAGCTAAATAATATAGGAATACTTTTGGGGTATGGTGAGGTGTGCCACCTACCTGGTCTAAACTGAGTCTAAATGAGTGCTACAGTCTGGCCAACCCTCTCCTAAGGAGCTGTTGACCCACCTAAACGAGCTTTGTGGGGCTGTCTAAGTTCTGTTTCACGAAGGTTTTGGCATGAAAGTGGTCAGGTGTTCCAAATGTTTTCCAAAAATGTTGAAAGGGCCCCAAGAGAAAGTTCTGCCTCTATGTTTGGGCTTCTAGACCAGCGGGTGGTGCTAGAAATACTGGGCCTGCTCTAATTGTCTCACTTGGGGCCCTAAAACAGTAGCTTAGGCCTTAAAGTACTCCTGCTAGTTGTGGGGAATACTTCTCAGAAAACAGTTGTGTAATGTCTTCTGTGGCTCTGGAGGAGCTTTGTCAAGAAAATGACTCAAGTGACATCACCGGGGAATATCGTCTTGGCTTTGGGGACCAAAGTGCAATGAACATCGGTATTATCTTGGAGCATTAAGTCATTTGACTTGTATCAATTGATGGCTGCAGCACACACCGGACACATCTTACAGACAGAGGAAGTAGTCATTGTAGGTCGTGCTGATCCACAGAACAAATGTGATCAAACTGCTGCTTTTTTGAAGAGATGGGAGGCACTGAGAAATAGGATAGTGGCGTATCCTGATTAGTTGATGCACGTCAACTGGGGGTGTTAAATTTAAATGATGTGTCTTGAAATGATCTCGATCTCAATTATCAAGTTGCATTATGGGAAGTGTAGGATCTAGTGTTTTGGAGCTCTCTGGAAGCATAAGATTATGCCAGCTGCTTATAATTACATTTTCATTCTTTCACTGTGAGCTGATATCACTTGGGTGGCACTGAAAAGATTTGGAGTGGCCATTCCCAAAGCAAAGCTTCACCAAGGGCCCCAAAAATGTTTAGGCCAGCCCTGTTGGTGACAGAGAGAATGTGTTCCCCACACCGGGCACCATTTCATTTTGGATATTTGAAATTATCTGTCAAATTATAGATACTCACTGTGGGTGCATTGGATGATTGCATTATCAATTTCATTTAATTATACAGTTCAAACTGCAAAATAAGTCTCAACAGAAGATTCATTTGAGCCCTGGACTCCTGATGTTTTCATATTAGATTGAATAAAGGGTCAACTGAAAAATATTAGTGGTGTTTTTAATTTACTTAAAAATTAATTAATTAAATTAACATTTTATATTGAATTTTAAGTTGTGTCTGGAGCTGACTTCATTCACGTTCTTTACACTGAAAGTATGTGTTTCCATTGTTATGCTTTCTACTGAGTTTCTCCCAGCACATGAGCACCTCCAAAGTTAGTTTGAAATCCATACATGCTTCAAGTGCAATTCTCCACTTGGATGCACAACATTAGAGAGCTGATTTATGTTTTGCATTTTCTCATTGTTCTTTTAATTTTAAGTGGGTTTGATGGACATAACCGCAGGCTCCTACACACACCATCACTGAAGCGTCTGATGGACTGACTAAGCTAAATCTACAGCTGTTATATTTTAAATTATAATGAGCTCTGGAGGCTCAGACTTAACTTTAAAAGAGAATAAAATAACCACCCAAGTTTACCAAGTCTTCTTAAGTGACCCCACTTTGGGTGGAGCTCAGCAACTCTTTTCTTCATGTTATGTGTTTCTTCCAGGTGCAGTGTCTGAAGTATGTATTAGCCAATGAGAGTTTATTGATGAGAAATATTTTTAAAGAGCACAAAACAAATTCCAGCACTACTCAGTCTACATGTCAACATTTGAGAGCGCACAGGCACGGTGTAACACTTGATTTGAGCATGCAATTGTGTAATTACATTCGAGCCAGCAGCAGGGATTCTCACGCTCGTAATGATCAGAGCTGCTCGTGCTCACTTTTGGCAGTCTGAATTCCCAGAGTGCAAACTCAAACTGAGAGCAGAGCATCACCAGTTCAATTTGCCCTGGAAGTGAAGGGCATACACATGATCGGGATTGCACACGCCGATTCTGCTCTTCTGAATATGTGTGTGTGCGCTGTCACATATTGACTCTCAGACTGAGTAGCGCTCATTTGTTTTGTGCTCTCTCAAATCTTTTGTCCTCAATGTAAAGGAGGAAGAAGAAGAGCATGAGCTAAAAGGAGGGTCACATTTAAAGACACAGCGAAGTAAAAAAAAAAAGCAAAAAAAACATTTCCAAGTTCTCATTCAGTGTCCCTTGTTCGGTTATCTCTTGGTGTTTGTCTACTATATGTCAAATCATGCTGCTAGCATGGCTAAAGTATTTTTGAGTATTTATATATCAAAATCCTTCTATTTTTTCTTTCTGTAAAACGCTCAAATATTTTTGATGACTCATCCTTTACCATGGGTTGTCTACATACATTTATTCAACCAATTGTGATTTGGGGCACCAAGGTAACCACTCCCATCATATTAGAATGCAATGTTTTATATGATGGGATTCAGTTAGCTTAGTTAGCGTGTGGATTGTGGTGTGTGTTTAAATATTGGCTAAACATTTTTTTTCAATTTATTTCTCATAGTCCGTCGGCCCCAGATCTAATAAAGCGAGTGAACGAGATGTGGGTGGAGGCCAACATTCCAAAAATTAATTAATACCCTGTACGTGTATTCTGTTTCACTTGGAAATGTGTCATATTACAATAGCTAAGACTGCAACTGTGTCTTTAGTAGCAACAATGCCCACTCACAAAGACAGCATAAGCCATTCCCAAGTCCTGTTGCGCCACTCCAGTACTGAGAAATCTTGAGGCTATACTGTACTTTGTTAGAGAAATAAATCCCATCAGTGGCAGCTAGTACAGGCAGACTTTCCATGTGAGGCAGTGCCAATTATCCAATTCAATTATTTCTCTTTTGAAGGCTTCCACAAATAGGTTCAGTTTTGTTTCAGGCAATGTTAAAGGACGTGCACAGTCAAAATGAAAGAGAAAAAAGGATTTAGACAAGATAAACTAACAGAGTGGTCATTAGTGGAAAGTGAGTGAAAATAATGAAAGGTTACTATTATATTAGGTTACTATATTAAATTAACACAGAATTTAAAGGTGATATAGAAATGGCACTTCTGTATGCATGTGCTCATGTAGAGCCGAAAGAGACTGAGAATGGTTCCCTCAACAAGGCCTCTCCCTCAATATGACCTTTATAAGCTAAAAATAACACGAAAATCTTCTATCCTGTTACACTGAACTTTACGCACCAAAGTGTCCTTTTCAATGTTTTTCCCACATGTTGTTGTTTATCATCTGGCTGGCGAAGGAATGCCCTCCCCGATACCAATTTGGACTAAAACACCCAACAGAAGACACTAGTGACAGATTTACTGCTAGTGCCCCTTCTACCCTAGGCCTTGCCCTGGCCCTTTTCACCCCATAGCCATCTCTTGGAATAATGTTTTCATGCCCTGTTCAGGAGTACTGCCCTTGCCCTTGACCAAGGCAGAGCGGGAGTTGTCCCCAAGCGCAGGAGACTGGCTGCCCAGTTATAGTTAGGATGGGTCAAATGATAAGGACGAGTTTCCTCACAGGGATAAATAAACTGAACTTACTAACCTCCTATGGCCCTGCCATGGCCTTCTCTGGCCCCAGTGCCTGGTCTACTGTAGACAAGGGCATCATACAGAATACAGGAATGTTTTTCACTTATTTTCTTATGCCTCCAAAGACAGAGGTGCCCTTGTTTTTCCTCCTTTAAGTTCCTGCCCCTTGATTAAGTTCCTGCGGTCACTAATGTGCACATAAATACAAGTTTTTGTCATTCTTGTTGCTCTTAATGTATTCAAATCAGCTTGTATTTCATAAAAAAAAAATCCCCCATCAGTTTGAAATGCTAGAACACTTTTCTCAGTAGATCAGGACAAAAGTTATTTGTTCTAAATGACCAAATGGTATTTCACAAAAACACCTGGAGGCCGTTTCCTTATGAGCTGTTTGCAAAACTGATACCCAATCGATCATTCACTCAATTATTTTCACAGTTCTGTCCAACATTCCTATCAGTAATCATAACAGTTACTCACCAAGTGAGATGTAACAGTGTTATTCCTAAAAAACAGTTTGACGGGGCAAGAAACATGAGCAGTCAGAAGATCAGACAGGTTGTAAACACAGCCCCAGGTTTGCCAAACTTATTTGAAAGACAAAATGAAGGTGAAAGATACAATTATTACCCAAACTGTGTGTTGTAAACACCCATCATTCCGTGGGTCAAATTATCTGGGAAAATAGTTGGTTTGGTTACAACCTGTCTGATCATCTGACTTCTTGTGCTTGTTGCTCTGCTGGTCTTTGTTACACTCATACACACTATACACACCTGAATCTTAAATCATGCATAGTCCTGTCGTGCCTGTGCATGATATAGAACCAAAAGGACCCTTCTGTTTGCAGAAAGAGCCAGTAAAAAATCAAGCAGATCTACACACAGACAGGCAGCTTTAGCTCCACAGCTGGTGAGGAAGGAGCTCTCTCCCACTGGGGGCCCCGGTCCTCTCCGCCTCACCTGGCCAGGCCCCCAGCTGGCCGGGGCCACAGAAGGTGCTGCTGCCCGCAGATGTTGTTTACTTGAGGAAAGTACTGAGTCCACCAGGCAGCTCTTTTTGATTTCAGCCAGCAGTGTTTGGCAGATGCTCTGGTCGTGGCTGCGGCTGCAACACACAACAAAACCCTTTTGAAATGCGGATCATGTTCCTCCTGTCGAGAGTTGAAATATTTGAAGCTTTTGTTAAAACATGTTTGCTGAGCACTAATGCCCTCAGCTGTAGGCAAGTGGCTGTGTAAGGATTATATTCTTAAGTAAAATAGTTTTGGGTCAACACGTATAAACTGCAATAATGCAATGACGCCCATATTAAACTAGTTACTGTAGCATGGTATCATAATTGATCCTTTCACTGCTGGTTTTCACCATGTGATGGCTGTGGCCACAGCCACACAATTGCAGTTATCTGGCTGCTGAGCTCTCCTTCCTGGCCAAACAAAAGATGGGGCTGAGGGTGGAGCCTGATTTTATGCCAAGGCTCAACCCAAGGACCATACCAAGAGCTCTGTCAGCCTGGGGGGGATCAGGGTTTCTTTGTGTTGAGTTTTAGTTATTGTTTATGTTGTCCTCCCCTGTATTTGTTTATTGGTTTGATCACTCAGTATATAGGTTTCCCTCAGGTCTCATTTAGGCAGGTCTAGTAGTTGAGTTGGCTTCCTGTTTTGTTAGCTGTATTTTTCAGTAGAGTTATGTTTTGTTGACCTCTTTTAAGGGCCCTATAACTCTTAGTTCAGTTTTCTTCAGTTCTTTCTTTTTGGAATGTTTTTGTTGGAAATAAACCAAAGCTTTGTTTGAACTGTAAACCTGTGTTACCTGGTGCTTTGACTGCTTGGTCCACGACACACCATCTGTGTAAACTTTTATGGAAATCCATGAATTATGGAAACATTTAGATGTAAACAAAAGCATGATACCATGCAGTAATTATTCTTACTATTGGGACCATCATTTTCCCCTACAGGTCCTCAGTCTAAGAGGGAGGAGGATATGTTCTGCCTTATTGATGGGAAAGTTAGCGACAGGAGATCAAAAGATCCTGTACAAATGGTAACCAATAAACGATCCTAACTTACGACTGGTAGTCAGGGTCATGGAAAAGTTGCCAGAAAACAGCAGTGAGAAAGTAGCACCAAAGGAGGTTGGACTGCTTGCTTCTTTCCATTTAGAATCTCTACACAGCGAGCTGCATTAAGGCCTGGGTATGCTTGAAACGAACTAAAGGAAAATGTGTTGATACTTGTTTGTACCTGTTCCCAATGTCCACCCTCTGGGGGGTGGGGTGAAAAGCATGCCGTAAAATAAAGGAGAGAGACACAATAATCATTCAAATGGACAGTCTCCTCCATCATTCGAAGACAATCATGGTGTGGCACTTTTACACATGAAAAGTGACTGAATTATTTGTGTGAAAAATGAAGAAAGAGCTTAAGAGAGAAAATAAGGCCTGCTTTGCCACCTCCACACACCTGGTCAATCACTGTGTAAAATGGGCATGCTTGTCGGATTGTCCACTACAAAAACGGATGCAGGCCCTGCATTATGACATTAGTGTGGGAGAGGGGGCTTCAGATGCTGTTCAATGATCTGACAAGCACTTTGTTTGAAGCATATTGAGACACTCAGGCTTCCTGTGCCAGGCAGCAGAAAAGTGTCAGAAAATAACAAAACAATGAACCTATATGAGTCCTCTTCAGGTTGCATTGCAGACAGAACCTCATTGATTGCGTTTCGTAAGATCACGGACAAACAAGTAAAAACTTCAAGCGCAGTGGTGATGTACAGTGCCCAAGGTAGTTTGGCCTCTTGGCACTGTCCATAGGAAAAGAATGGCTTGATCATGTATAGAGAGCCTTAGTTTCCTAAAGGAACACTGTGACATTGTCTGAAATATGTTTGCTCCTACTAACTCCAAAACTGTTTTAAAGGATAAGGCTGACATTTTTTTGTTTGTTTTATTTTTATCAAAATAAATTCCCAAATGGTGTTTTTGTCCAAGATGCAATCCTGAAGAGACCAAAGCCAACAATAAAAAGTCATATTGTTACATTTAGGTGACATATTCCTTAATCACGACAAACCTGATCACTGCAGTATAACCTAAAAACAACTCTGCAACTAACTTTTTTATCTCTATAATTTACACTACTGAGGAATACCACACAGTGTAATGAAGGAATAAGTCACCCAGTGCAAATACTATGTATCTTTTATGTGTTTTTAATGGTTTTTAGATGACAATGCAGTCAAATGGTGATGGAGACATCAGTAAAACAGACCATAAACTTCTTCAGAGCACCACACAATGTATTGACTGAGAAAGCATTGTGTAGTCTTGAGTCCTCCTCTGACCCCGGTGGTTTTGTGTTGTTCAAACACCTGCAAAGCCAACTTGTCATTTACCTAAATAAGTCTTGATGTGCCGCTGCCTGCTAATGGTGCTAGATGGGTACAGAGGCTCGATGAGCTATGAAAAGTCTTTATTGGATTTTAAACAGATTCATTAAGTGGACGAGTCTACCCTGTTGTGTGAGCTGCGCCGATCCTTGAGAGGGGGAGCTAAAAAATGAAATTAAGCCGCCAGGTTTCAGATGGCACATTAGCATAGCTGTCGCGCTCAGCTACGTGATCCTGGCATTAATTTGGTGTGCCTGCTTTGCATAAATGCGAATTACGGGTAGGGCTGTGGTAAATGTCAGCAGGGATCGGGGAGGGTGTGGGCAGGTTATGGGTGCTGGGAGGGAACAGGGTGGTGTGTTGGGAGAGGGGATCAAGGCAGTCTTCACGCAAGGTTGAGTTAATACCATGGGGCGGCCGTGCAGGCGAGGGATTTTATCTGCTGAACAAGTAGTTAGTGGAAAAGCCTCAGCTCATGTCCACCTCCCCGTCATTGACTGGGCTGCAGGGTTAGCTGCATTCTGTACAAATCAGCACAAATATACCTTCCCTAAACTGTTTGTTTTCACTTCACTACATCTGTTGCCATTACACCTATTTATTCCAGCATGACGTGGCAGTGTTTTCCAATGAGACACTAAATTAACATATCTGTCTTTTTATGTCTGATACACTATGTGGCCAAAAGTATGTGGACATCCAAACATTACACGCAAATTTGATTGATGAACATCTCAATGCAGCCACTGATGTTGGGCAATAAGGCCTGGCTCACATTCAGCGTTCCAGTTCATCCCAAAGGCATTGGGTGGGTATGAGGTCATTCAACTACTCCATTTTCAGGTATGAGTCCCAGTGTAGCAGTGTGTTAGATGAATGTGTGTATGTGCTAAGGAAACAATTTATGATACGGTATGTTCATGTATTGTGAAGTAACGACGTTAATTACCAGACGACGACTAAGCTAGCCACATTAGCCTCTTGCCATGCTAACCGCTCCGTTGTTTTCAGGGTAGCTGTACTGTCAGAGTAAAATACGATAATAGTTTATCGCTGTAACTGTACTGAAATAAGGTTCGATAATTAATGTCAAGTGTTTTCCAGTAACAACTAGTTACTAAGAGTCTATGAGTAACAGGACATTTAGTTGGTTTACTGTTGCAATGCTGTATTCTAGGCTACATGTAATGCTCTTAAAGAGAGGCTGAGAGTAACAATGCAAAATTTGTACGAGTTCAATGATAAAAACTAAAATGTTGGACTGTTATCTTAAAATGCATTTCCCTAGTAGTATTTCTGTACAGTTTCTGATATTTGGCTATGTACAGTACACAGGTTTAGTACAGTAAAGAGAGTGAGAAAGCTGTATAGCATATATTATGAGATATGTTCTCATATTATTTTTTTGTATGGTTATTATACATATGATCTGAGGAAAGTTTGTGTCTGTGCATCTTTCATTCAACTACTCCCTTTTCAGGGCTTTTACGCTAGCAGCCAATGCTAATGCTAAGTATGGCTTTTCTTGGTGCAGATTTTCTTGGTGCTAAATACAAACCTGGCTCCATGGCAACATTATACTTCCTGTTTGCATGACCCACCCATAGCATGGTGGGAACTGTAATTCCAAAACTGAACATGTTTATCTCAAATAGAAATAAGAAAAACAGTAGGACGGATAAAATACATGAATGTTACCTTTTGCAACTTCAAAACATTGTTTTACATCACTAAGGCTCAGCATATTTTAGCAGTATTATTATCTGGTTATGTATACAGGTTGTTTCAAAACAGCCTGTTGACATACAGGCAAAAACTCAAACAATTTCAAATCACATAAAAGCAGTGCTACAACGGACATGCAACCAATGGCATACAAATGAATGACATTTCTTAATAGCCTATAACCTATTCTGAAAATAAGAGTATATGACATGCCTAGCTAGGACATGCAGTGATTGTGCCAAAAGCCTTTAAATAAAGAGTGTGAAAAACGAGCAAAACGAAAAGCCAAACGGTTAACTTGAACTAAGGGGCCGAGCCCAAACAACGGAAACCATAAAGTACACTAAATTATGTGGACTGGCGTGTCCACGTAGTCTTGGCCATGTAGTGTATCTGACTATGTATGTGTGATGAACTGTTACACTCATACAAATGGGATTTTTACAAAATTAAATGAGCATTATCTCCACTCATTCATCTAATTAATTAGCTTCATGTGATAATTTCAATAATGTACATGTGTTATTAGTAAGAAAAGCTAGGAGCACTTACCTTGTAATTACACATTTGTATTCATTGTAGAGGAATGACTGTATATTACACCACACACATATGTTGTATTCATGTACTGGAGGGTTAAACAGACACCTAAACTCAGTTTACACTCTGTTTTTGTCATGAAGAATTACACAATTCTTCAAAATTGAGAATTCTTTTTGTTTGCTTGTTTTTAATGTAGTGAACCAAAGCTTTTATTTCCTCCCTTTTCTATCTCTTCATATGACCAGGTAAACCTGCAGCCTTAACCTCAGCCAGCCTTCATCTTATTTGTCTCCTCTATGTCGGAGAGAGAGCAACACTGGGGAGGAGGGAGCAAAAAAGAAAAGACAAGAAAGGAGTGGAAGAGATGGATTAGAGAGTAGGTGAGCAGGGAGAGAGGAGAGAAAGTGGTTTGGTTAGATGAGGACAGAGAGAGAGAGAGAGAGAGAGAGAGAGAGAGAGAGAGAGAGATTAGTTATTTCACTCTAATGGCGAAGGAGAGGGACTTCATTAGCCAGGCCTTGACTGATGTGCTCATCAGACGCAGCAGTTGATGCATGATAAAAAGGAGAGGGAGTGAGGGAGGAATATGGAGGAGGGAACAGAAAGGAAGGGAATGACAGAGGGAGAGAGACAAAGAAAGATAAAGGGAAAGAGAGATGAGGTAGGTGGGTGGGACAGAGAGAAGAGGGTAAAAGAAAGAGATAGACAACAGAGAGAACGACAGAGAGAGGGAGGAAGAAATAGAGAGGGAGTGACGGTGAAGGAGAGGGGGGGGGAAGAAATATTTGGTAGATTGTGCACAAAAGCTCAGAGTGAACCCTCTTGTCATAGAGCATACTGTCAGAAACTACAGCCATAGTGAACATGGTAAACAGGAAAGACAGAAAAATAAGACAGGAACGATCTGGATTCAATTAAGGAACAATGCTCTTTATAGACGAAATAAACCCTATAAGCTCCCAAAATTTGACACACAATTTAACTACTATTTACAGCATTTGGTAAAATGAGCTCTAATGTTGCAGAGTGCATTACCCTTTGAGGATGGTATGAAGATCATATCATCAGCATCACCAACCATTAAAAGAAAAGTGATGGTTAAAGGAATAGAAAAGTTAGTTCAAAGTTTACGAAATATTAGCTTTCTGTCTTTATTTGGGAATGGATATCAATCTCTTGTCTCTGTGAGCTGCTCCAGGACCCTGAAAAATATCACTGGCATTGCCTTGTGCTGTTCCAATGCATTAGGACCGATGGAGCAATGTAACTGGCCATGGAGTCCTATTCTGTCATAGCTCACAGACTATATTGATGCCTCACCTTTATCAGAATACAAAATAAGATCTAACATCGCGTCTTATAATTTTTTTTTTTTTTAAATGGCTGCACAATTTAAAATAATTTATTGTATATTATTTAGATTACAACACAGATCAGACTGTATAGATAAAGACCGGTGTAACAGCACAGCTCGTGATTGACTAAGTTTGATTTTAAGATGTTGCAAGAGAACCAGCGTGAAGTTATAAAGATTGTTGATTTAACAATATTTAAAGGCACAATAAAGTCATTTAAGAACATTTAGTGACTTGATATTTCATTTGTCATTTTGGTTATTCAGCCACAATATGGTGTAGAATATAAACAGATATGTAGTTACAACTATGCTAGTCACAATTATAATTAAACAGTCAGTAGAACAGACAAAGGAAAGGAAAGGAAAGCACATTACAAGAGGGCTGACAGAAATATAAAACATGATCGAAAACAAACCCCAGGTGTGCCCAGGTAGTCTTGCTTAGTCAGACCTCCACACTTCGTTTTAGCGCTGTGCCAGTGCTGGAGAAAGTTCTGGCTCAACCCATTATCAATCTGGTATAGGGGTAAAAAATGCTCTGGCTTGTTTGCATTTCCTTCTTCCCAATCACAGTTGTCTTGGGCAACGCTAAGCCCAGGATGCAGCCACGATGCCCTTGCAAAATAGTGTAAACTGTAACACGCAGATAGCAGTAGGGGAGAATTCTGACTGAAATAGTCAGCCAATGGCAGGCTTATACCCACTGCCTACTTCCTGTCAGTCAGACTAGTGCCTACAAGCTCGTTGCAGCAATTAACATGGGGTGCCATTCCTCTCATGACAGGGATGTTACTAGGCCCCAGTAACCATGCAATTACACATGCATTAAGTAGCAATTCTTACAAACAGCTGGTTATCAATATTAAACAAAGTTATTACTACATTTCTGTGTCAACTAAATGTCTGCAATTTATTTCAACATTACTGCAATGTCCACATCATCCTAGTCAGGCTATTGCAAAAATATATATATACACTATATTGTCACTGTGCAATCCATTTTGTCCATGATGCCTTCTGTATGAAAGAACGACTCAAAGAGAATGTAAGAACGACAATAAACTAGGCTAACTGCATACTGACTCCAGCTCTAACTTTCAGAAACAACATGAATGAGCGGTTTCCCCAAAATGTTGAGCTATTGCTTCAACCAGAATTGATGTGCTTTTTTTTTCGACCAAAAAGTTTTTCCTCATTATACTAGATGTCTGTTGCACATTTGATACTTTTAGTTTTGAGAAAGCTTCTCACTGGACTTAAACCCCAGATGAGAAAAAAAATAAAAACATACAGACACAGTGATGTAAGTTCCAAAGGAATCATTTAAAGCTTCAATTTGAATTTAGTGCCCGCGTCCATCTTGGAGTCAGAAAATGCAAATTTGGATTACTGCTGACACTGATAGGCTGACACTCACGTCAATCAGGCAAACTCCCAAACATACCTAGTTTGATACTCCCTCCAAAAATCTTAAAAACTCCGAAGGTGTTTTTAGTTCCCTTCTTCATAGAATAAGTAGCTGTGGTCAGCTTGAATTCATGTCAGTTACAATGTACGCCAATGGACATTTCACTGCAGAAAAAAGTATCAAAATGTCAACAGCAACTTCTCAAACCACTCCTGCAGCACACTTTTCAATGCTCTGCTGTCCATACTGGACAGTGTGAAAATGTGAGTGTGGACCATACTGGGTCCACACTCACATTTTCACAGATAATACGGCAAAATACATTACTTCCATCAAAACTGTGGAGCTCCAGGAAGGACACAAACACGCACATAACTTCAGAGGGTTCACCCCAAGATGCAAACCGCTGGTAAGCCTCAGGAATAGATAGGCTGGGTTACAGTTTGGAGAACAGTACAGTAAGAAACCTGACAAGTTCTGGAACAAAATTACAGACAGATAAGACAATGATCAACATATTCCAGAATGATGGAAAGACGAACACATAGAAAGAAAAAAACAGCTCATGACCCAGGACATACCACCTCATCTGTCAAACATGCTAGAGGTGGTGTTAAGGCTGCCACTGAAATCAGCTCACTTGCGTTCATGGATGACGCCACTGCTGGGTGAATCTGCTTAGATTCAAACAAATGCATCAAACCTTGTTAAACAAGACTTCATCATGCAGCAGGGCAATGTTCCTAAACGTACTGACAAGGCAAGCAAGGATTTTATATGGCCAAACAGTGGAATGTTCTTAATTGGCCAACTCAGTCACCTGACCTCAATCCAGCTGAGCATGTATTTGACTTTTAAAAGCCCGGGCTGGAGTCATCTCACTCCTCCTCCTTCAGATATTATGGTTGCTCATAAATCAGATATAATCATTATATAACAGCTCACAAATATATAGTTTTATTTTTTAAAAAGGCTCAGTAATTTCCTAAAACAGCTGGTCACTGTAGATTTTAACAAATGTTACTCAAACAGGAGGGAATAGTGCATTTGTTGGGGACTATTTTCAGCAGTGTATTAATCCACATTTGGTGCTCTAGTGAGTATTTGGGGCAGCAGGATGGTGTGTGTGGATTGCACCAAAATAAACTACAGTGTTTGTGTTCATGAAAGGAATCACACAATACACAATACTTGTTAGTAGGATACATTCATTGTTGGTTTGGGTCTTTTATTTGTTGACAAAAAGGAAAGTATAGAATATCACCAGACTTATCCTTTCAGTTAAGCTGTCCAATTTGCACCCTGTCCCAAATTGGTGGGCTATGTTCAAAAGGGGCTAAATCCTGGAACATTCCTTTGAAATGGATGTAAACACCTTCAATTTAAAACTGAAAGTATGCATTTTAACCTCATAGTCAGTGCTGCAGTAATGCGCACACAACAGAAATTTGTCCAAACACTTACAGATTTCTCTGAGGACTAAATCTAAATACAGTTCACTTACAGTAGAAAATCTACTTAGCATAAGGAGGAAAATTAAACTTATGTTGAGGGTAAAAGTACATTGTAAACATTAGTTGATCCTTTAATTCCTTAAAACACCATATTTTCACAATATCCGGCATATCAGACTCATACATCTTTACAAGTAAAATCCACGGTAAAGTATATTTAGTATATCAGCCTTTAAAAAGGTGGATTTAGAAACTCTGTTCTGCAAGTAAAAATGTGGCCGTAGCTGTGTTTACTCCAAACTACATCCTGATGTGCTTTTTGTGGCCAAATGATGCATGATAACATTTAAAGAAATGACATGTTTACATCTCCTTCCAAACACTGTATTGTGCACATCCTCTAAGCATTTTTCACACAAAGCCCTGTGCTGAATGCAACAGGGCCTCTGCTCCTTGTCAGCCTACTGGAGCATATCACTTTGAGAAGTTTACTCCTGCAGCCACTTAGCCAACTCTGTAGATAAGGCCCCGCCGTTATCGCGGGCTCAAACCTCTGCTTCAAATTAAGCTAGTGGCCGTAAACAATATGCAAATCAGATCTGACCCGGTGCCAGCCAGCCACTCTGACTCTCTGAGCATATTCATGAAGTCTCCTTCAAGGCGACGTGCATTACGATTATGAGCTCAAATCACTCTGTGCCGCTCCACGCCCAACCCAGCCCCACCCAGCCCCACCACAATTCATTTCTATGGACAGCCACAGTCCTGCTGTGATTCATGTTTATATCCCTTTTAGATATTGCAACTGCTTAGCTGGAGGATAGAGAGAGAGTGGGAGAAAGTATAAGAGGAGGTCTTAAATGAGAGGTGATTTATGTTCGGAGTAAATGGTTTCGTTAAAGTTATGTGGCCATAGTTGTTGGCAATACTAAAAGTTTTATATAGTGTGTTTGGGAAATTACTCAAGAAAGTGAAATGTGTGTCCACCATTCATTTTCCTTTTCCCACTACAGACAGACAAGTACCTTCTTAATGTATTGTTTTCCATACCAATTGACACTGTTTTCATATATTGCATTCTCTGGATGGGTTGTGTGACTTTCTACACAACAACAAGCTGTTTGAGGATTTTCAGTCAGGATTTAGAGTGCATCATAGCACAGAGACAGCACTGGTGAAAGTTACAAATGACCTTCTAATTGCATCAGACAAAGGACTTGTCTCTGTACTTGTCTTACTAGATCTTATTGCTGCATTCGATACCATTGACCATCACATTCTATTACAGAGACTAGAACATTTGTTCAATAACAATTGGCATTAAAGGTACTAAGCTGGTTTAAATCCTATTTATCAGATCGATATCAGTTTGTACACGTTAATGATGAATCCTCTATGCACGCCAAAGTTAGTCACGGAGTTCCACAAGGTTCTGTGCTTGGACCAATTCTATTTACCTTGTATATGCTTCCTTTAGGCAATATTATTAGAAAGCACTCCATAAATTTTCATTGTTATGCAGATGATACCCAATTGTATTTATCGATCAAGCCAGATGAAACCAGTCAATTGGCTAAACTTCAGGCATGCCTTAAGGACATAAAGGCCTGGATGACCTGCAATTTTCTGATGTTAAACTCAGACAAAACCGAAGTTATTGTACTTGGCCCCGAACACCTTCGAAACACATTATCTAAAGATATAGTTTCTCTAGATGGCATTGCCCTGGCCTCCAGTGACACCGTAAGGAATCTTATAAAACAAACTTCAAGAACTGCCTTTTTTCACTTATGTAACATTGCAAAAATCAGGCACATCCTATCTCAAAAAGATGCAGAAAACCTAGTCCATGCATTTGTTACGTCTAGGCTGGACTATTGCAACTCTATTATCATCAGGCTGCCCCAATAAATCCCTTTAAGACTCTCCAGCCGATCAGAATGCTGCTGCACGCTTACTGACAAGAACCAGAAAAGAGATCATATTTCTCCAATATTAGCTTCTCTACGCTGGCTCCCTGTAAAATCCAGGATAGAATTTAAAATCCTTCTCCTCACCTTCAAAGCCCTAAATGGTCAGGCACCATCATATCTTAAAGAGCTCATAGTACCCTATTACCCCACTAGAGCACTGCGCTCCCAGAATGCAGGGTTCCTTGTGGTTCCTAGAGTATCTAAAAGTAGAATGGGAGCCAGAGCCTTCAGCTATCAAGCTCCTCTCCTGTGGAACCAGATCCCAGCTTGTGTACGGGAGGCGGACAACCTCCTCACATTTAAGAGTAGGCTTAAGACTTCCCTCTTTGATAAAGCTTATAGTAGGGCTGACTCAGGTGACCCCTGAGCCCCCCCCTTAAGTTATGCTGCTATAGGCCTAGACTGCCGGGGGACTTCCTATGATGCACTGAGCTCCTCTCTCCTCCTCTTCCTCTCCATCTGTACGCCCTCATATCCCATCAATG
>SEMN01000613.1:0-244547 GCA_005408345.1 Macquaria australasica
ACCAGGACCACGGAGACACATAGTTACCCCCCAACAGCCGGATAAAGCCTTTTCACGCTTTATTTTCGTGTTAAACATTGGTATGGAAAGTAGAGCGTTTGTCCTTTTAGCGTGTGTAAGACTGGCATGTATTACCTGGAAACTTCATCGCCGAAATAGCTCAGTTGGGAGAGCGTTAGACTGAAGATCTAAAGGTCCCTGGTTCGATCCCGGGTTTCGGCATTTTGACACGTCAACAAATTCGGTATTTTCCAGAGCGGGTACATATCCCGTCAATAATGTGTAGAGAGGTAGTGTCTTTGTCCTGATGGCGGTTGAAAATGCCTGTTAAATGCACACATTAATGGCATTTCTTCCACAAGAAGAATGTACGAAGTCTCTTGAATTAAAATTCATAAAGATGTTACACAAATTCCCTATTGGGCGATCCTGGCTACAGTCTTGTCTCCGGTAGTAACAGCAGGCCTTAGTAAGAACTGTTCTGCAACTACGGGCATTTTTAAGTCCCAGCAGTGAAATTTTGGATTTATGTTAAAATGTGTCATATGATGCTTGATAAATACATACACAGTGTTATTACACATCTGGACATAAAAAATCATTACTAAATAAAGTGATTTGATACAATTTATGAAGCATTTTATGGGTCCAAACACCACTTTTGTTAATATCAATAATTTTACACTCTGAAATGGGCCATTCTGTATTAGTACTTTTACTTTTGATATTTTAAGTACATTTTGCTGGTAATACTTTCGTACTTTTACTCAGGTAGAATTTTGAATGTAAGACTTTTACTTGTAACAGAGTATTTTTAAATTGTGGTACTGTTATTTTTACTTAAGTAATGGATCTGAGTACTTCCACTACGGCTGTTCTTCTTTGTTATATAGCTCTTCCAAAACTAGATTATTTTTTATTGTCCAAGGCCAAATACGGTGTGACGACAAGGCTGATGGGTCCTGTCATGTGTGATTTTCTGTAAGTACCAAATACATGCATTTCTTGTATATGAACTGCAAAAATAGTGTACTCTCAACATTAGTGCAGTTGACTTTAGAAACTAAATAGTTGTCTAATGTCATGTCATGTAGACAGAAAAGTGAAAATGACACATTAACACGTCCTTTTCTGTCTTTAAAAAATGTCTTAAAATTTTATAGAAATTCAAAAAGGAAAATGTATGAAATGAATGTTATTGTAATGTTGCGGTAAGGACATTTTGTAATAACAAGTGATGAAAACCATAAAAAATAAACGTGTTCCAGATTAAAATCTTAATGACTTTATGCAATTGTTTGTACCTGTTTGTGTGTTACAGGCTCTGATGGTTAAAATTCAAAGAGGTTTATTTTTTTTTATTTGAAGAGTCAAAAGTGACCATAGTTGCAGAAAAACCCATTAATCCTATTCAAGAATTTATGATAATCACAGCACATGGTTCATAAATGTTTTAAAAAAATAAGTGGCTTTTCTATCCTACCAGCTTCTTTAACTGCAGCAAATTGGACTCGTGGTGCCGCAGGAATTAAGACTCTCTGTGTTTGCAGTGAAACCAGCACGACTCATGGGATGCTGGCTCGGGAAAACATTGCTCTTGTAATTGCTGAGTAAGCTATATGTAATTAAGATTATAAAACACAGCATTAACATGAGCTACAAGAATGACAAATCCAAATGTTTGGTTCATAACTTAAATGTAAATGTTTATAATTTGCAGTTTAGCTTTAAATGTTTGTAGGTGTAGCCTATACAGAGGTTGATTTCTTAAGAAAATTGGGAACATTTGTTTTTTTAATGTAAAAAAAACAAAAGAGGCCAGTTGACAAAAACAGACGTCAGGTCGGCGCGACTACGTCACTGCTGGAGGAATTTGTAGTACCAATGATCGTTTGTGTGAAAGATGTACCACTCTACTCAATAATTAGACGACCTCTCGGACTACAAAAAGGGAGTTGTCCTCTCGGCTTTCAGCAAATTATAACAAGGTCTGTCAACTGGATCTACCTATGGTGAAATTTAATGGTTTTGGATCATGTTTTCTGACGGATTCGTGATTAAAATACATAGAAATAATAATTCCCTCCACCAAAGAGTTTGTTTTTGGCCCTGTTTGTTTGTCTGTTAGTTAATAAGATATCTGAAAAACTTGTTAACAGGTTTAATGATCCAGTATATTACATTTTAGCTCATAATTAGTTTTGGGCATAGAAACAAATTAATATTTTTTCTGGATTCCTTCTTTTAAGATTAATCTATACTCTATGTTTTTACATTTCCACTTTAGTAAATGTTTACTTTCACTTCCACTGTTACAAAGTTTTTCAGTAAAACACATTTGTTTGAGCCTGAAAAAAAAAGTGCCGTACAGTCGGCCAGTAATTGGTTGCCATTATCTTAGGAGTGGCTTATATGTTTAGCATATTATATGTGTCTCTGTCTATTGTGCAAATGCAACCAAATTAAATTAACATGCACATATGGAGCAATACTCTAAAACTGACAAAATTTAACTTCAGCAATACGTGGCTAATATTCCTAGAGATGAGTTAGGTAGTCGCAACTCTCTCTGTCTATTTGGATGCAGATCCAAAATCAATGTACAGATTAAAACTTTGTAAACATTTTCTATCTTAAAATATCAAATTGAGAAGCCTTGGCAGGGGTATGCACTCTCTAGTACTCTCTGTGAGGGCAAAATTTCTCTCTTTCTGTCTACTAGATATGTTTAGCGTGATAATTTGTTTTTCTAGTCAATCAGTCTTAATTCTGTACTCTCAGATAATTTCTGTCTCAGGTCATCTCTGTCGTAAGGTACATTGGTATCTTGGTTGGTTATAGCGGGAGGACAAATTGTTTGTAATCAGGGGAAACAGTCTGCCCTGGGTTTCCAGCCTTTGGCAGGGAAACTTAGCTGGAGACGGACTTTCTTTGTTAGAGGTGATTCCGTACTCTGATATGTCTGTCTGTGTATTGTGAGGTTATAAGTATGTGACAGCATCTTCACTTCTTTGTCAGACACTTCATATGCATTTTGGTGTAAGATCTCTGTCCTTCAGCTGAAATCGGATTGACTCTGTGTGCTCGCCTGCACTCCCTTTCATTTACTTTTTATTCTTATTTACCATTTCATCTGATTGTTTCATTCTTTTCTTAATTAAATATACAAAAGACAACCGCTTGTTGGATGTTCATTTTATTTGCTCACTTCTTCAAAGGAAATACACAATTTCCACCACACTCTCTAGTTATGTATTTTAATGTGTTGTTAAATAAACAAATTGCTGAAGCCGTGGGCCAGACTTTCTTATCCCCTTGATGGTCTGTGTCATCTTCTGTACATAATTTTACTTTCTGTACATACTTTTTTTCACTCAGTAACCAGCTGAAGAGAAACCCTACTGCACCAGTGGGTCATACAAGTACCAGAATTGGAAAACAAAGGTGCTGAAATAGGATCAGTAAACTATGGTGACCAGGTCATTAAACTTAATTTTTAAACTAAAGGATCTTCAGTTTAGGTTTAAGTTGGGACTGAGCTTCATAAGACCCTCCCAGACAAAAGACCAGAAAAACAGTGCTGATGTTTCTTAGCCCACCATAATACTCTGGTGTATAATATTATTATTTATATTATTTTATATCGTGATATTCTTGTGTTCTGATATTAATTGGAGGAGTTATAATAACCAAGGTGCCACTTCCATTTCCACATAACAAAACGTTTTGACCTTCTGGTTCATTCATTGTACATCTACCAACACCTATCTACAAGGAAGTGGCTTTTTATACAGTGATTATTCTGTGTAACTACTACTAATTTTACAATTTGTTATTATTTAGACAATAATAATGATGATGATGATGATGATTCGTCCTCTTGTTGTCTTTTTTTTTTTTTGTGGTTCCTGGACTTTGCGGCTGAGTGAGACCTCTGTGCCTCCTCCTCCTCTCTGTTGCCACACGGAGGGGCGTTGTGTAACGGCTGGATCCCGTACTCGGTCGCCGCCCTGGTTTCTTTAAATACCCACCACCACCACCACGGTGAACCGTTACCTGGGAATAATAAACGGGGATGTGCTGACTTTACTCGATATCTTTTTTCTAACAGCGTGAATACGTTCACAGTTTTAGTTTGACTTCTAATATGGAGCTGGACCGGCGGTTGCTGCTAGCCCACTGTACGGCTCACGGCCTGTCGATCGTGGCGGGCTTGCTGGTGGTCGTCCCCATGGCTCTCAACGGATCCGCTTTCAAAGGCCGCTGCGCACTCTTCTCCACCGGCTACTGGAGGACGGAGAACCGGGCCGAGCTGACGGGGCAGCCGGGAGACGTCTCTCACCTGGTGGTACAGCAGTGGGGCCCACCGGCAGCCTGCCAGTTCGCCACATTTGTCGGTATTTTCACGGTGCTGTACGGTGCAGCGCAGGGCTGGAGGTGCCTCTTCTACCTGCACGGACGACATGACGAGTGAGTCCACTGACTGACACAGATAATCACACCACTGACCCAATTCTTCACTACTTACTGTACTTAGGTACTTGTACTTTACTTGAGTATTTCTATACTTTATACTTCTACTCCACTACATTTTGAAGGCAAATATTGTAGTTTTTGTCATTTATTTTACTTACTAGTTACTTTGTAGATTTAGATAATATTAATACAAAATATCAATCGACCAATAAATTACAATATATTATTATAGGTTTAGCTACTGCATCAATAATTATAATCCAGTAATATAATATATATTATTCTGAAAAAGGCCATTCTGTACAATGAGTACTTTTACTTTTGGTACTTTAAGTATATTTTGATGCTAATACTCGATGTACTTTTACCAGAGTATTTTTTTACACTGTAGCATTGCTACAAAATCTGAGTACTTCTTCCACCACTGGTTATATAGTACCAGACCAGTTGCTGCAGCAGTAGTAGTAGTAGTAGTAGAAGTGTAATGGAAGTTTTAGAGGTATAAAGTACTTTTTTAAATATATTTTAGAGACTGGAAATAACTTGTTGTTGGCAAGTATATAGCTATGTCCAACATGTGTTTTGCTCCTTATGAATGTATATAAATACATGCAGAAATACATCACTAATATGTCTCTAGATTTACCTAAAGTAGTCTACAACAGTGTGCAGACATGTAAACACCCTCCTGAAATTAAAAAAAAAAAAGCTCAAAATATGAACTACTAACTTTTCCACATCACAGTTTTAGTGGGTATCAGAGCAGAGATGAATCGTTTTGTCTATTAAAGGAAAATAAATGCATATTAATATTATAGCCCTTCAGATACCTTGTTTTATCGGACCCACAGCCCAAAACCCAAAGATATTCAGTTAACTATCATATATGACAAAGAACGGCAGCGAATCTTCACATTTGAGAAGCAGGAACCAGAGAATAATAATTTCATCTCCTGAGTGTGTCTACCCACATACCCAACATATAGCTTTTAGTTTATGTTTTTATGTCTGATTGTCGTCTGTAATGTGTGTTTCTGCTCAGCACCCTGTTTTCGTCCTTCCTGACGGTGCTGCTGAGTGTGTGTGTGCTCTTCCTGTCCGGAGGAGCCAGTGTTATCTTGTCTCTGGGTCTGGTCTCCTGGTGTGACACCGTGACTGATGACAACACACGGCCGTACAGGTACATTATCTGATGATAAATGTTGTTTGTTCATGTTTGGTTTAGGAGTTACATGCTGATCCATTAGTATGTCTGTCACTATGAACAAAAACAGTAAAACTTGGATTTTCAAATATCTAATAACTGACAATTATCATGGTTATTTTAGCATTTACTGATATTAGTACAGATAAAGATTTTTTTATTTTTTATTTCTTTGCGGTTTCTTTGTCTTGTTTCCTCCTGTGGAGTTAACCTGTTACTCTAATTGTGATGTTCGGTGCGGATGTTTAACAAACAATTCTGCCCACTAAAAATCCACAACAACACACATTGATCCGCCTGTAATTAATAAATAAATCCTCATATTAAATTGGTGCGATGAGCACTGCAAAATCTGGATGTAGTTCCCAATACCAATAACATATTTTCAGGTAATTATTGTCTGATACCAGTAAGTTAACCGATACTGAACTCTCTGTCATGGCACATCAGGGTTCAACATTAGCCATGGCCCTATGGTCCGTGGCCACAAGAAGTTAGTTTGTGGCCACCAAATACTCCATGTAGGTGGCCCCCTGTGGCCACCAAGTTTTATCCTCATACTGGATATACTTTGCCTTCGCCAAAGCAACGTGAGAGAGGAGAGAATATATGTACCATATGTTTACAAAGAACTTCAAGTTATCAATTTAAATAAATTATTATAAAAAATATATTTTCATTCTGTTAATGTCTTTTCATTTGTTTTTACATAACTTTACATATGGGTCACCAAAAATGTACTTTGGCCACCAAATTTATGGTCTTGTGCTTGAAAATATTAGCGTCTATCCCTGCATATGTACAACTGTTTATGAGTAAAATAGCAAGATAGGAATGTCTGTTTTGGGGCAATCCAGCAAATTAAAAAGCTGACATTATTCACAATGGTGAAATATAACCACAGATATTAAAGGGATAGGTTCCATGATGTAAACAGTATGGCAAAATTCAACACTCTTGATCCAGTGTTGATGTTGTGCCGATAAAATATCACAGCACTATGTCTGTAACAGGCTGATATTTGTGACCGTTCTGTGAGTTTGGTTGGATCATTTCTCATCCCTCCATGTTTGTTTCTGTTCAGCTGTGCAGAGTCCCAGTCTGTTCCTCTTTACCTGGATGTGGACACCTCCTCTTTCTACACAGAGCTCGGTCTGGCACAGGTAGGAGTGCTCAGAGAGTAAACACACACATTGTGTACGATAGATGTATTTTTCCACAGGGGTTTTCTTGTATATGTAGTTCTAAAATGCTAGATATCTACTACTGCACTATAAATAGTTATTTTGTTAGCATTAGGTCATTAGATCCTTCACTATGTGTGTATGTGCACAGCACCTGTCTAATGCTACGTATGCTAAACACACTTCCAGTAAAAGGTTACAAATGTGAGTGTTACAAATCAGAAAATACAATAAATAAGATTCAGTCCAGTAACAATTAAGACAAACTGTTAAATTGTTTGTGCTCATTCATATTCCTGTTTTTGCATTCGCCTTGTTCATTGAATGAAAAGAAAGAATGTTGTCTTAACTTATACACACAGTACAAAGTACATCCGTATACAGGACAGGTTTGATAACAGATTAGTTAGTGTCAAAACGTAACGAATCTGTGTTTTTTTGGAGACCAGGAACTAGATCCAAAATGGAAAAATATACATTTTCTTTTACTTAACTGCATTATATTCCTAAATGTTGTTGATAATTTATCTAGCCACATTATATTTGTTACTAACACACCACTGATCTAAACAGCAGAGGTTAATGCATTTTACTCAGTATTTCTTTTTTTGTTTTTGTGTTCTGCTCCCCTGATAATCAGACTGAATTCCCATTTTGTTTCACTTCATTATTCAGTCTGACATTGTGTTCATGTAATGTGGGACGGAGGGAGACTAAACAGTAGCGAGTTTCCTTACCAACGTCATTTTCAGTCAACGTGGAAGCTGCTGTAGTGGTTGCCAGGGAAATTTAACTCAACATTTTTCACAGCGATCAAAGAAATATGCCAATAGAAGAGTTATTATTTCTGTAAGCCGACCGACAACAACCTTGAGTGTAAGCGTGACTGTAAGCGTAATGAATCCCTCCTCGTGTCCTCAGGCGTCTCTGTGGTGTGTGACAGCTCTGTGGATGACTCAGTCCATCCTGGCTTTCCTGCGGCTCTACCACTCTCACAGCCAGCACATCAGCGGGCCGTGTCGTCCCCGAGAGAAGGAGCTGCTGCTGGGACACAGTCCGTCTGACAGCGGCTCCCCCTCACCTTCTCCAGCAACACCCACCCTCTCAGTCTAACTGAGAGTGTATGAGGTAGTGGAGATGATACACTTAACTCCAACATCTAAATTTAAGTTTTAAACCTCATTGTTTTCCCTCATCACTATTGATAATGTCCACTCTACAGTTCTTACCACTGCATATAGAATATGGACGTGTAAGTATGGGTTAGGACATGTTTTTATTTTGGTATAATTCATCATCTTATATAAAGGAGCCTGACCGATAAATCGTACATGTCAGCTGATAAGTAACAAGAAATTTCAATATAGAAATGATAGAAAAGATGTTTCAGTCATTTAGAAACAGTGTTTTCATTATAAAGTTTGTCCTCCAGAGAGAACTGACAAGTTTATTTTTACACTGTGAAATCTAAAATAGGTCACAGTTCTTTTGTAACCAAATTTAGGGAAACTTTTTTTATGTTATCTCTTCATAGTGAAAAATATCAGCCGAAATCTCAAATATTTAAATCAGTCCTGGCCTCAGAAATCCAGTATTTGTCACTCACATTACATTACACAGCCATCCCAGTTTGCCCTGCCTCACGCATGCACCCATCACCTCACACTGACACCATAACCTAGCCCCAGTTTGTGCCTCTTATGTATTTATTACATTTGAGGACTCTATTTTTCAGAATGATAAAAAACCCATTTCCAAAATCTTCAAAGACTCTTCGAACCATTTGGATGAAAAAATATTCTGTCTGCTGCACAAAAGAAAAGATTTTGTTGTCGTATTATTTAATTGCAAGCAACCAAATGGGGAAAAAACGGTTCACATCAGCCTCCAAGTTATAATTCAGAGTTGGAGATATTCTGACAGTGATGGTAAAAAGAACTGTTGCAAAATAGCTTCAAAGCCTCCAACGCTGGCAGTTACATCTAAATAAAATCCATCCATTTATCTCTGGTTACAAATACATAAACAGAAAAAGCTAATTGAGGCTATTATATAATAAGGTTTTCCTGTTCTTCCCATTCTGCTGACATATCTCCTTGCTTATTTTGTATGACATAAGAAAAATATAAATGCAGTATTGTGTATGAAATTATAGAATTATAGTAGCATCATTATAGGGAGATATAACTGATAATAAAGCTTTTTAATTTTGGTGTATGCCGTTCAAATTAAACAAGGACAAATGTAATTTCCAGCTACAGTTTATTGTTTGTATTAGGAAATAGAGTTGCAACTTGGAAAGCTGGTAAAACATATCTTTTTATCATGCAGCAGACTGAATATTGTTTCATCTATATGGTTAGAATAGTCTTAAAGGATTCTGGACCTCAGAAAAGTGTTTTAAACGAGCTTCTGGGTTTTTCAAAGCTGTGCTGGAATTTGTTTTTCAGATGAAAACTGAGGCTTCACTCTGTGACTCCAACCTCAACTCTGTGTTGGGACAAAAAGGGATTTTACAGAAGAAAAAAATAAACACTCATCAGATGTATTTAGTGATTTAATAACCACAGTGTTACTCAGAAGCTATTACTTGCTTTTCATTTGACCTCAAACAACCAGATGGTGTTTTTCCTGCAGTCTGTTTAGATTATATTTAATATGCATGGTTGTTTACATTTCAGCTGGAGTCTGACATTTTGCACAGTTGTGTCCTCATCAGGGAGAATACAGGTTTGTTGACTGTTCTGAGTGTAATATTCAGATGTAGCACTGAGACGCTTTTATTGTGAAGCATGTGGTGAGAGTAAGACTGAGCCACCGTGTACGAGAAACAGGCTCACTGTGTGAGCATGACCTGAACGTTCTGTTGTGTTCGGAAAAATCACTGCTGACCTTCTCTCTGCTTGTGACGATTGTTATTATGATGCTGTTTGTCTGGACACAGCCGCTCTCAGGGCGTTAATGAAGCAGTCAAATCTTCTCAATGATACTTATAATTTGGAGGTAAACTTTCAAGGATCTGTGGTAGTTTTCATACTGAGAGAGATTTGTGCGGAGCCCAAAAGGGTCAGTGAAGAGGAAAGAAGTTACTAACTTTGCTGAGTTTTTAAAAACAAGTGATTCAAAGTTGTTTCTAAACTTCTTTCCTGTTATCATTGTGGTTGTAATGAAACACAGACAGCGGAGCAAGAAATCTGAAGTAAAGAGAAATGAGACAGTAATGTCACTTGAAATTAATTGTAATATATGAAATGTTTTTTGTATTATAACTGACAATGGTCTTGCTTTTTACCTCTTATACCTGTTTGTGCTCATTCACATTCATGTTTATTGCATTTGTCTTGTTTGTCGAATAAAAAGCTTCCTGTTGTGAAAGAATGTCTCAACTTATACATACTAAAAAAGTTTGTTCATCAATACTGAGTGATACGTTAGTAGAATTTAATTCCACTACAGGCAGGCTGTGACTTTAGGCTTGCCCTTTAAAAAATTAACATGACTGTAACATAAAAAACACACAACATAAATAGATAAAATCAGTTAACGGAGCAGATTTGGGTCAACAAGGGTGATATGTAAGTTTATACATAATGAGAGCAGGTTTACTGTATGTTAAGGGTTACTTTCCCAATGCGGACTGAAACACAAAAGTCTGAAAATTTGGTTTCTTCCTATTTTCTTCTCAGATATACATGGGGCCATTTTTCTGCAAAGAGAAAGATAACTTTTACTTCTGATACTTTAGTACATTTGACAATACTTTTGTACTTTTAGTATGAATTTGAATGCAGGGATTTTAGGCTACTTATAACATGGTATTTTTACATTGTTGTATTGGTAGTTTTACTTAAGTAAAGGACCTGAATACTTCTTCCACCACTGTTACAAAACACTGACAGACACAAAAGCTTTGTTACTGGGGATCAGTCAGTAGTCTTTAGTGTAATTTGAGCCTGAACTGTAAATGTGGTTTTAGTGTTCACTGTACTGGAGTGGACCGGCGAGAAAATGTGGATCACCGTGTGTCAACACCAGGTGTAGTACCACTTCTAACCGATCGATGGCAGTAAAACCCCCTGCGAGTGTCTCATCTGCCAAAAACTAGAGAGAAGAAGAAGCGAAGAGCCAATCACAACCCAGGGCACCATATTGAACCTATGTTTCCGTCCAAACCGCTGCAGTTTTCCCACAGTTTAGTTTCTGCAGTTTACTTTGGGTCTGTTTTGGCTAAAGAGCCCGCGACTCGATTAAGGAGATAACCGAATGCGCACTCACGCGGTAACAATGAAGCTAACGGACGTGAGGAAGTTGAAAGTGCCCGAGCTGCGGTCCCGACTTAAAGAGCTCGGTTTGGACGGCAGGGGGCTGAAGGCTGAGCTGGTGGGCAGGCTGTGGTCTGCGTTAGAGGCAGGACGAAGTGGGAGAGACGGCGAGGAAGAGGCACAACTACACACCGGCCGCTCGCTGACACTTTCGGCTCGGACTGAGACCGCAGACGTCCGCGCTCCGTCCCCCTCCTCGTCACCACCGACAGGAGCCGGTGTTCCTGCGCGGTGTAAACTAGACCGCGCCACCCAGACAGAGACTCGCGCCGGTCCGCCGGCACCACGACACGGCCCCGAGTTTGTTTCAGAGTGCGTGCCGGAGGACCAGGCGGAGGAGGGGGAGGCCAGGAGAGAGATGGACAGAGGAAGAGCTTTCTACGAGTTCAAAGAGGAGATACGATACAAAAGGTAACGCAAGCTGGACTGTAGCTGGTAGTAAAAGAAGCGTCCACGGATGAGACGAAGTAGTTAGGAGGCTTCAGGTTCAGTGTTTTCATTATTTTTATTGGGGGGGGAGGGGGGTGTAGGTATGGTACAGATGTGAGGATGAAGCTAAACACATTTTTAAAAAGAAAATTACATTAGCTGAAGCCTAGGCTTACTGATTTCCATGCCTCATAATTATGAATATAGCTTTGCCCACAGATTTAGACTGGAGAAAACAGCTTCTCACCGGACATGAAACTAATGTTAAATGGGGCTATTGTTAAGGCCTTAAGACTTAAATCTACTCACATGATGGGTAGATATTATGTCTATATGTTTAACTGAAAAACACACTTTCTATTAGGTTTCATTGACTTTATATATGTACTGAATACGCACAATCAGACATGATGGGAAACATTTTAATATGGTTTGGGTTGAAAAATAGTGAAACCATCCTAAACTTGGACTTTAAAAATCTCTTTAGGGACTTTTTAAATCTTTATAAAGCAGCATATAACACCCACTATCTCTGTCTCTTCTCTACCAGAGCCAAATCACCACAACCTCCAGTGGACAGAGAGGAGGCAGAGGAGGAAGATGAAGATAAAGTCAGACTAGATCCATGTAAGTCTTTGAACACTCGCCACCTCTCTGGTGAAGGAAAATGAAACAAACCTCATTTAGTTACACTATTTTAAACTATACATATAAATAAAATGTGAAGTAGAGCAGTGCAGAGGCATTTTGAATTCCTGACTTTGCTTGTTGTTTGCACAGATGACAGTCACCTCCACTTTGAGGTGGGTCCTGATTGTGCATGCGGCCAGCCCCGGTTCTGGGCTCGATTCCCCTCGCTGTGGTCAGGATGCAGGCTCACGCACGGGGTGCTGCAGGGCAGGGTGGGCTTTGAGGTGAGGCTGGAGAGGAAGTTGTTGACTACGCAGCTGGAAGAACAAGAAGACATGGATCCTTACGGCCTGAGAGTAGGCTGGTCAATGGCCGACACCTCTCTACTGCTGGGTGAGGATTAGATTAACCAATAGGTTCATTTCAGCTTTTTCCCAGGAGAATTTATTTGAACTGATGCACCTTTTCTGGAGATGATCCCTTTCTTCTTTCTCCCTCTGGTTTTCTTCCTGTCTCATACCAGGTGAAGATGAATTCTCTTTTGCTTATGATGGACGTGGTAAAAAAGTGTCAGGTGGGAGGGAGGAAGAGTTTGGAGAACCCTTCTCAGAGGGGGATATCATTGGCTGTTACGCTGTGAGTGACACCTTTCTCTTTGAAACTTCACTGTCTCGTTGTCAAATCAAGATCTAGTTTGGGTAGGACATTTCTTTTTTCTAACCTCGACTGTGTGTGTTTGTGTCATGTTTACGCGTGCGCACCGACAGTCTTTCTCCACAGACGGTGCTGTTGAGCTCTCTTTCCATAAGAACGGTCGTTTCATGGGCGTGGCCTTTTCCCTGGGCGCCTCTGTGCTGCTGGGTCGTGCTCTGTTCCCTCACGTCCTCTGTAAGAGCTGTTCAGTCAGATTCCACCTGGACCCCACAGCTCGTCCCTGGTACCCCGGCCCTCCAGGGTTTACACCGCTGGCTGCTCTTTCTGCTGGGCAGAGGGTGCGCGGCACATTGGCTCCTACCTTCAGAGCACAGTGTGAGGTGAGAGACAGCAGCTGGGTTTCCATGCAAAGTATTTAAAAGTATTTAATTATTATCACAAGGTATCGTTATGCTTCCCTGTGGTGGAAAAGTTTGTTGTTGATAAAGAAATTTTGGTTTAAAAAAAAAAGACATTTGAGGAATACATGAACATGTAGGTTAAACATTTTCAGACAGGATATAAAAGTAGTCATTACAAGTTGTTACACTTTAAGCCTTCTCTCCCTCCCTCCAGGTGTTGTTGATGGTCGGTCTTCCTGGTTCTGGAAAGAGTCACTGGGCCCGGACCCACATGAAGCAGCATCCAGAGAAACAGTACAGGCTGTTGGGCGCAGAGGAGCTGCTCGCATGTATGATTGTCAGTCAAACCTCCAGTCTTCACTCTCATGTTTTATACTCGCATTCAAAGATGATGTTCAATTTCTGACCTAGTGATCCAAAAATGTTTGGTGTGTGTGTGTGTGTGTGTGTGTGTAGAGTGGTGGACAGAGGGACAGCAGGCTGCAGCAGGCCTCTCAGTGTCTAACTGATTTGATCAAGATGGCTGCTCAGACTCCTGGCAACTACATCCTCGACCAAGTAACTCTTCACTACTAAACACATATTAATTTAACTGAAAACCCTGTTAAGTGACATGTATAAATATTAACCATTTATTATTATTATTATTATTATTATTTATTCATTGAAGTACTGAAACATGCTTGGGCGTATCAGTATTTGAACATTGTATTCCACCTCCTCAGTTCTCTTACCATACTCTCTTTGTCATCTATTTCCAGTGCAACATCCTCTTCTCTGCACGGCGTTACAAGCTGCAGCTGTTTACAGGCTTCAGGCGCCGAGTGGCGGTGGTGGTCTTTCCCTCAGCAGACGAGTGGAAAAGACGACTGTCCCAGCACCAGACGAGTGACGGGGAGCAGATCCCTGAGACCGCCCTGCTCAAACTCCAAGGTCTGACTTGTGCACATTTTATAGGAAGTATAACATCTGTGATTAATAAGAGGATACCTCAGTGCCAGTTTAGGTCAACACAGTGACGTTAAATTTTAATTTAATAGTGACATTAAATTTTAAATTGATAATATTTATGTTTAAACATCATTCTCTCTTTGGGAGTAATTTAATGCTGACAGTTATAATTAACTTGGGACAGCAGAATGTGAATGGGTTTCGTTTCTTTCATGCTTCCACAACTTCAACTTTCCCTCTTTTCTCCAGTGAGCTGCAGTCTTCCAGAGCAGCCGAGTGACCTGCTGGAGGAGCTGCAGTATGTTGAGCTGCCTCAGGAACAGGCACAGACGCTCCTGCAGGAGTATAAAGACGAGGCTCGCAGACTGCTTCCCCCCATCCCCAAACAGGAGAAGAAGAAACCCCGACTTCACAAGACAAGACCCCACCCTCGCGACCCTCCACCCTCACACAGGAGCCAGTGGACTGGACTTAATGGTCAGCGTGAGAAATGACAGACAGTATTTTGGGAGGATTGATATTTTAAGATGTTAGTTGATTTCGTTATTGTCTTTATTTGTAGGGTGGAACTACACGAGACTCAACATGCAGCCATGGAGGCAGCAGCCAAGATATGTGAGTGCTGTGCAGCTGTGAAATCCTACACAACATACAAAACACAAACCTCATTGTACATCATTTGTCATTAGTTCAGCTGCAGTTTAAGGTTTAAACCTGTTGTCTTGAACAAAATCACCACAGTATAAGGGCAGATTGTTACGTTCAAATACATTTTATTTATTTGTAAAAGTAAAAAAATGTAATGTTCGTTTTGACAGACACTTAGCATGTACTGTAGCTGCTTTTTAAACTGCTGAATGTTTTGGTTTATTTGAACCCTTTCTGAACTGCAGCTAAGCTACTCAGATGCTAAGTAACACAGTAACAGTCACCTTAAGTTGATTTCACAGAGCAAACAAAATCACATTGTCCTTCTGTGTTGCTTATATTTCAGTGGAGTGGGGACTTTGGTTACAGCGGTTATGAAGGTTACTGGTGAAGAAACCTGGAGCAAGAAGAGACAGATGCCGCTGCACTCTGTTTACAAGGACAATAATTCTACTGATGTCTTTTAATTTAAAAAAAAAAGGGCTCACTACATCAACAAGTATTATTATTATAATACAGAGAACTACAGACTACAGTACATGTTACACTCCCTGCTTCGGCCAATCAAAGATAATCAGTGTTGTAGTATTCAATCATTTTCAACACTGAAAACAAAGTCACTTTTTAGGATTTTTATTCAAAATATTTAAAAACTTATGTTTTTACTGTACAGTGTACAAACAATTAAAAATATACAGTATTTTGCACAGTTCTGGTCAGAGTGCTTAAAGTCGAAGAGTAATAAATCCCTGAACTTAAATTAAATGTTTCTCTTTTTGTGATCACGTGGATCCATTTTCTGGTGCGATCAGCTGAGCGTCACGTCGTCTGCTCGGGCCTCGCTCTCCGTCAGGCTTCACTGTCTGATAAAGCAGCACGGCTCCTTTAGCTGAAGGACACAGCTCCGACCACAGAGGGCTGCTTCTGTCCAGCTGCAACACCTCCTTCACATTTCAGGGACAACAAAATGCAGTCTTAACAATATTTCACAATGTGGTGCTTATAGATGTTTAAATTGTCTCTATGGTTTGATTAGATATTTTACTTTGAATCTTATTTACTGGACTTTCCTCCTAATGCACCTGCCAAAACAAGAAAGTTATATTACCGTTCTGCTGAGGAAGACGATATCTGTGGACTCGTGGGCCTCTGCTCCTCCTTTCCAGTACAACTTTCTGACTTCATCAGATGTCAAAGAGCAACTGAGGACACAGATATAGCCGACTCTACATTACATCTTTATAAAGCCATTCTAGCGCTCATTTATCTCGGATCACAACACATATCTGCTGTCTGGCCCTAATGGACCTTGGCCAGTTCGCCCTTGCAAAATTGGACATACCTGGTTAAATAAATAAAAAAACAACATTATGTTGATCGATACACCGATTCATAATGGACAGTGGCACTATGGTTTCTCTCTGATCCACTGCCTTTCTTGAATTTAAGAAAGCTTTTTATGTCAAGAGATTTCACAATGACACACAAATGTCTAATACTGTCATGTAATTAAAAAATAGGTATATTTGCATTTCTTCATTCAAACCAGACCTTATGTTGCAGAAAGGAGTGAGGCCTACAGTAGGTGACTAATGTGTGCAGGAAACTTTTAACTTTAAATATTATGTAACCTTTTTGGCCTTTTTTTGAAAAACAAGGTGACTGGTGTTGACTGGCAGAGGTTCACTGCCATTTACCATATTATCAACCCCTAAATAGAAAGAAAACGCAACAGGCTAATTTGCAGCTTTTAAATTCAGGTTGAAACAAGTAAAACAATCAAAATAAGCAACAGAACAGATAAAACGGACTGTTTGCATGTGTATACGTATGTGTGTGTGTGTATCGTACATGACTATGTATTGATATATAGAGGCTGACTGAGATTATATGTAGTATTAGTACATTTGTTCATATGTTTGTCGTTTACTTATTCACTTGCGTATCAAACACTTCACATGCCGATTGTGTTAGTGATACTGTCATACAGGTATGGTAATATATGTGGAAAAATAATATTGGTGACACTAAAATCACGTTGTTATAAAAATCTTCATTTCCCATTTTCCTGAGTAACCTTTAGTGACTCCACCTTGAGAACCACTGCTTTGTGAGAAAACAGTGCTACAGTCCATTTCAGGGATTAACACTGAAGGAACGAGTACCTGACGTAGAACTCAGCACTCGGTCTGCCGGCGCTGGTGTGATTCAGAGCGACGCCCATCAGGACAGGCTCTCCGAGGGAGCTCAGAGGGATATTCACCTGCGGACGGACAGAAGGAAGACGGGATGAAGGAAGTTAAATGTCAAACACTTTTAGTTTCCAAAGAATTTCTAAAGTGAATATCATAGATTTTAATCTCTTTTAGTCTTTCTGTTCTCCATCTTTGCTAAACAGCTGGTCATGTTCAAATGCTGACTGAGCTCTTCAAAAAAACTGGAAAAAGTAATCAGATTACAAAGTAATCCAGTAGCTGTGTTTACATGGACCCTAATATTGACACTGACCTTCTGCTGCCACTGAGCTGATCGATAAAGAACACCAAGTAGTTCACCTAAAATCGTATCATGGAAATGCCACTTCTAGCAAGTCTAAACCTTCGGCATCTCACTAGCAGATGCCTCAAACAGCGGCAGTTGACGTGGCAAGGAAGTGCCACTGCTAGGTATTTGCTATTTGAGCCAGCCCTTACTGAAAAAAAAAAACTAATATTTGGTGGTTCCAGCTTCCCAAAGGTGAGGATTTAATGCTTTTCTTTGTTTCTTTATGTGTCAGTAAACTGAATATCATGCTGGTCGGACAAAACGAGTGATTTGAAGACGTATGGGAACTTGTGATTGACATTTTTCACTATTTTATGACATTTCATGGACTAAACAATCAGTTAATCAAAAAATAATCAACATATTAATTACCAAAATTATAATTAATTTTAGCCATAGTTTAGTATGGGAGTGAAAAAGAGGGATTTGGGCTAATTTATTTACTGACAAATAAGAGCATTTAAAGTTCTGCACTTTTGTTTTTATTCTTTTAATCTTACGGAGCTCTTAGCACGTCATACACAAAAATAATCTATGAAGTGACTACTGTGTGAACATCAACATGACATGAAATAAGTTTACAGTGGTGTGAAGGGAAACCCACCTCGTCTCTGATCTCGGCGCACACAGACGAGAACAGCTCTGAGACGACGGGCCTCTGCTGCATCATGTCCACACTGATCTGCTCCTCACACACTGCCTGGCCCAGACGCTCACACACCACCTGAGGAGAGCGGCGGTGGTGTAAATGACACATCAAGCATACAGGCGGCACTTCATTCACTTTATTTACTTCACCTTGGGCTCTGGGTGACCTCCGGGGATGTCCAGGAGCCCCCCTGCCTCTGCCACCCTCTGGCTCCTCCGGATCAGCACCACCTGACCGTCAGCTGTGCACAAGACGGCACCCACACCCAGGGGCTGAGCCAGCAGAGCCAGAGGATCATTGAACTCCACCTCTCCCAGCTGACGGAGCTCTGCCACTCGAAGGGACCAGTTGGTTCCCAGGTAGTCCTTGTAGCATGTCAGGCCTAGTCTCAGAGTGAGGAGCGGCCCAGCCTCTTGATCATCTGTGTGTTTGTCGGAGTGTGAAGGAAGTTCAGCTGTGATGCCCTGAGATCCTCTACAGTCACAAGTGGGAGAAGCTTGTGACAATTCACCAGCTGTCTGGTTATTTTCTGCCTGATTCACGGGTCTGTTCGTTTTGTCCAAACTGCTCTGAGCAGCGTCACACAGAGAATCGCTGGTACGCAAATTCTCCTCCAGTCTTTGTCTGCTGGGTAATTCCCCTTCCTGATCCTCTGGGATGTTGGCTGAACGAGTGCAGGGCGGGTGTTTAGGAGAAACAGAGGAGGATGAGGCACATGTAGAAGAGGCCAAGCAGAAAGAGTGCAGTCTGAATTTGGACCCGTTGAAAAGCCACGGCTCCTTGGACACCCGCTCTGCCCACACCTCATCTATTTGACGCTCCAGAGCCGGATCCGTCCGCCTGCTGAATCTGGGAAGAGGGAGAGGAAGTAAAACAACACTTTTCAGGTTACTCCAATTACAATTACACCCCAAACTACTACATTAAAAAGGAAGAGGCTTGTGTTTTCAAATCCCACAATAAGACTTTCCTACCAAGCCCACTGGTTCCTACTGAAAATGTAGTTCTTTAAAAATGAATCACAAATTTAAAGTTTCATTTTTAAAGAAGGCTACAAAGGCTGCATTTATTGGGGGCTATTTTTAGAAGCAAACTTGGTGCACAGTGTATGTGGGATTAACTCAAAATTGTAATAAAGAAACATGTCACCCAGTGCAAAAGTGTGGCTCATTTATGTGTTAATAATAGTTTCTGTGGCACAGAAACTATTAATAAACACATTAATGTTTGACATTAGGAAAATATAAAATATCTGTGTTCTTTAAAAGAAAACTTAATAAATAAATACCTCCAGACTTATTCTTTGAACTGAAGGTACTGTAGAGTATGATGTGTGATGTATTGTCACCTTGGTAAAGTCTAAAGTGTTAATGGCGATCAAAGGGATTTTGATTTCAACTGCTATGGCAAGTTAAACTACTTTCTATCCCAATATCTCATCACATGTTTGAGCCATTGTGTTGTTCAGTAGAAAGGCCTTTTAAATTATGTAACTTTATGGTTTAGAACAGTCTTTCCCAAATTTAGGGTCGCGACCTAAAATGGGTCACGGACTCGTTTTTATTGAATTGAGTAAAATGCATAACAATGCTATGATACGTGAATTCATACACTGGTCTGTTCAGCTCAGATGCTGTGTGCATGAACCTGGACCTGAAAACGTGTTCGCTCTCTCTGACTGACGTAACGTTGAGTGTTAGCTGCGATTGCTGACGTTATCTTTCTGACCGTGATTGCGCCCCCCAGTCTCCAACTCAACGTCCCTGATGTGGAGTAGACAGCAAAGTGCATTCATTCAACATTGTTTTCATGGTGGAAGAGTCAGTAATGTGTGTTACGTTTGTATTAACCTAGTTAGTGTGTATGTGTGTTAGTTTCCATACTGCACAAATGTGAGAAATTCCATGTGTGTGTGTGTGTGTGTGTATGACTAGTGTGGTGGCGACAAGTGAGAGTGGTGATTTTTAATAATAATATCTTCTCTGTCTCATTCAAGGCATTCATGTTCTTTATCAGTAGTTTATAAATGTAGATGTTTTGGCAATTCATGATGTATTTTTGTAAGTTTGGGTCCCGGGGAGAAACCAAATTTCTCTTTTGGGTCTCGAGCTGAAAAAGTTTGGGAACCCCTGGTTTAGAGGCCTGTTTTATGTTCCTACCTTTCAGAGAGCTCCACTTGTACTTGAGGCTCCAGCAGGCCCCTCCAGCCTGCACAGTGCAGCAGCACAGACACCTCGGAGTCCATCATCTCTCACTGTGGATTATCATCGGAGTTGTCACTGTTGCAGTTCTGTAATCCACACGTAAAAATGTCAATATTAACTGTTGAAACACTACAGAGTCGTAGTCCTCCCACACAGGTGTTTTCACTTAATCTACCTGGTTAAAGCTCTTCTCAGAACTGTTTGGATGTGTACAAATTGTCCTTGACAGACATCTTCTTCACTCTCCTGTCAGCTTTGTTTGACATCTGTAAAAACCTTTATCATTGTTATTGGTAAATGGAGTTTTGGCGACGGCTAAGCAGGCGTTCAATCAGAATAACTGAAGACACCTGTGTGGGTGTGCAGAGCCTTTAAAAGCATCTGTATCGGTGTTGGAATCAGGACACTAAGAAAACGAGGATGTCAAGTAATATTTAAATCAACAGCCCTTCAAGGCTGGGGCTGAAGCACCGCCACACCTGAGTGAATTTATTTAGTCTCATATGTGTGCAGTAAAAGTGCAAAAAACCGTGTTATTATTAAACCTGTAATACTTTTGTTCAGAAGTGCTGAATTAAATGTAGATGGCATGGTGCAATATGTTACAGTAAAATAATTAATAAATGCATTGTGCAAAAAGCCTAAATATTTGTCGCAATGTGATGTGATGTCCATTACATTAGCCCATTACTTTTATTACATTATTACTTGGTATCTTCATTTTGACACAAGCTCATTGTAAAACAGTGAACTTCATCCGCCCACCTCTACTGTTTATTTTACCTTTAAAAGATGATGAACAGACAAAAATCAAATAAGAGCCGCATCACTCGCAAGCGTGTGCACGGTAATCCAGTAATAATGTTGATGCTGTTAGTTAAGAGTTACTTGAGTTAGATTAAATGTTGTAAACTGTCCCGACTGACGCCTTCAGTGACGAACAACTTTCAGTTCATCCCGGAGCTGCTGAGCACCGACAGAAGGACCACAAACTAAGTGCAAATCACTGATTATTATGTAAAATGATAATGCCACGTTGTAACGCTACTGCAGCGGCCTGGACGACTATCACGAGCTGCCACATTTAGGCCCAAACGTTGCAGGAGACTTGTTTCTTACCTTCCTGGGCAGAAGTGTTTGCCAAGAACCAGAACAGTGTGTAGTTTCTTCCTCTTTTTTTAACGGATTTAGTAAATTGTGTTGATTATCACCACCCACTGACCAAGAGTCCGAACTGCAGGTCATATTTTACTGACAGCTGTGTAAAATGTAAACAATTGTACATATTTAACAACAACAACAACAACAAAAAAAGCTATGCATGTGATATGCTGAATTCAGTATATGTTGGTAAATTTGAGGAGATTACATAAATCCTGTATTTCACCTCTGCAGGTGAACACGGCAGCAACAGGTTAAAATCCGGGGGAAACAAACACGTGCAGGGGCGTGTTTGTGTCGCGTTAAACTGCCTTGAATCAACGACAACTTCCGATCATAATCAAAATAAACATCCAAGTTGTAGTAAACGGTTCTATAAAGTAAGAACCACTGCAAAAACTCTGTATGTCAGAAATATTAGTTTATTAAATAAAGTGCAGTTGTTGTTTATCCACATAAATTACACTTTAATATAAGGTAGGCTTATGTTGTGCCTTGGCAAAAAAAAAAAAGAAGTAAGAATTACATTTTTATAATTGATTGTGTTGTCTGCTCTTAAATATTGTATTGTAAAAAAACAGCAGCGACGCGACGTGCGGCCCCTGAATTGAGATAATTGTAGCGGCGACAGAACCGGGACTTTATTTTGAAGGACACGCCTCCCGTTTCCGGGTTCACTCTCGCTAGCTTGACTCTCGGTGCAGCTGCTGTTATGAAACTGAGTCCCGCTGGTATGTCCATTTTCTTCGTTTAAGTGCCGCTTTACAGTTATTGTTCATAGTTCCAGGTTTGTAGCGCTGGTGAATGTCTGTTCTTCACCCGTCACTTGCTAAATTAGATCATAATTATCGGGCTAACAGTAGCACAGAGCGGCTGTCAGGTGCTAAAAGCTAACCCCGGCTAGCGTTAGCTCTGCTGCTGAAACAAACAAACAAACAAACAAACAAACAAACAAAGTGTCCCTACTGTTTGCTCTTTATTCGACAGTTTATTTCTTATAATGATTCACGGTGTGTCTAATGAAAGTAGCTCGTGTACCGTTTCAATAACAAAGCTGCACGATGTCGAAGTGAAAGACGAGGTTTATGTTTCAGCAGATACTAAAAGATCTTCTGGTGGTGTTAAAGGTCTTCTTTCTAAACATTTCGCTCACCTCGTCCCCTGTCGTTGTCCTGAGTCAGGCGTCAATATCAGTGGAAACACACTGGAAGGTGAAGACACGAGGACCGTCTAATAGACTGTCAATAAACTCTGATTTTATCGATATGTTTTCAAGCTAAATGATCAGGATCAGGATCTGTGACGACTGAAAGCCAAGTGTCCATGTTTCTAGCAGCCAAAATGATTTAAAACGGATATTCATTCAGTGCTATAACCCAGGATTTTGCCCAACTACAGTGTGACAAAAGAGTAATCAATTTTTATACCAAATGATTTGAATATCTCTTTGGTCAAGTTCTTACAAATGTGGTAAAATTAACAGACAAGTCTAGACAATACTACTATGACAAGCCATTTTTTAAGCACGCTACCTCCAGTGTTGGTTTTGTCCTTTGGATACATTTTAATTTCAGAGTCATAAAACTCCAGATTATTTCCTTCCAACAGAAGTTGATTTGTAAGATTTGTAAACTCAAAGTGCAACCTAAACTTATTTAAAATGCTGTAAAATAGGTAGGCCCACTTAGTCGTCTATATTTTGGTTTCAAATGTCTTCCTGCTCCCCCTGTAATGGTCTTTCTTTGTGTCGTTGCTGATGTTGACATCTGTCGTCCTCTGTGTGGAACCTCAGAAATCTTCCATCATGCAGTTGGAGGCTCAGCTGCGTCTTTGCCAGACTTGTGTTTGGTGCTGCAGGAGTGGGCTGCGTCTGCTCTCCCAGAGCTATGCACACAGGTAGACTTTGTATATTTGTGTGTGTGTGTGTGTTGAATTTAATCAGAATGACTGAAAACAACTTGGTGATTGTGTTTATGTACTCTGCTTTGTACAGGTCTGAATGCCTGTTGGGTTTTGAGTTCTTTGCTTTCTCACCACAGAAAAGCTGTGAACTACTACGACCTCCTGGGAGTCAAATCTGATGCCTCACTGGAGGAAATAAAAAATGCATTTTTTGACAAATCTAAGAAGGTAGGCTCCTCATTTGTTAACAAACTGTGCATTTAAAGAACATTTCTGTCCACATGAGGGCGGCCTTTCACAACCTTGTTTCTACATTTTAAGCGTTCCCACAGTGGCCTTCCTGACTGTTTGTTTTCATGTTGTGGCTCCCAGTGTAAATACGGATGTGCATGTGTATTTACCTTGTGGATTTGGCATAATTGAGGACAACTCAAGAAGACAGCTCACCCTTTAGAGAAAAAAGCATGGTTGTGAGTGCAAACCATACATATGCATGCATTTGTTTAACAGAGGGAGTAAGAACATTTTTGTGTGTTAATGCAAATACACATGTCCAGATAAGCTCATGCCTGCACCAGAATATCTCTTTGTTCATTGGTTGGTTTGGTCAGTAAGACCTCATTGCTGTAACTGACTCGTCCTGCAGCTGCACCCAGACAGCGACCCATCCAACCCAGCGCTGCACAGCCAGTTTGTGGAGCTGAACGAGGCCTACCGAGTGCTGAGCAAGAACCTGAGCAGGAAGGAGTACGACTTCAAAATCAGACACTCATACAGTGGGGGCCAGGCCTTCAGTTCCACCTCCAGTCACACCAGCTACAGAGCCAGGTGAAGATGCACACAATCTGACCTGACCTTCCTCCACACTCCACAAGAGGTGCAGTAACGCTGAATGAATCTGAAAGAATTCATCTCTGTACTTTCCAAAAGAAGGAAAACTCCCCCCTGCAATTATTGGCCAGAATTTGTTATTTATAATTCTAAATATTGACGGAGATGCTGCATAGTTTGATGTTTCAGGTTTTGTTCAGCCTTGTGCTCAAGTCTAGAAACTGTGCTTTCCATGTTGTTTTTGTGCAAAGCATGAACCAGTCTTCAGCAAATCATTTTTGTTCAAATTCTTATATATTTGGAAACCATTTGAGATTAAACATCTCAAGTGTTCCTAGTTTTTAAGAAAAAGTTTATTGTCTTCCAGCAGCCAAGTGGTAGAATGAGAATTAGAAAAACCTTCTTGTCCATCACAATTTGTTGGAAATTTACTACTTAATAACTGTCCGTGCCTCGGACTTGCCTCATTAACGCTTCAGTTAAATCTGTTTTAAACGTTTCTACCCTCTGTCCCACCTCTGTGTGTGATGTCACCGATCACGATCCTTCTTCGACTACTTCACCATCAGTACGGATACCCAGGAGAGCATGCGGTACTGGGAGCAGTTTCATCAGTCTCATGCCCAGGAGACGACGCCAGAGGAGTGGCAGAAGAGGAGGGGGAGAAACTTCCGCCTGGTGGGCTACTGCATCATCGCTATGCTGCTCAGCGTCGGAGCCCACATATTCTTCTTCAGGTGAAAAACCGGCACATGATACTTACTGTGTGGTTTGTTTGTTTTCATTTTTAAAGGGAAATCATGAAGCATTTAAAAGGTGAATGATAGAAAGATAGAAATGATTCAACAATGAAGTATGTGACAGGTAAAATTATTCTTTTTACTCTGGCACTCTTCAACTTCCCACTGCAGTCCATCCATCTTATTTCCTGAATTCCTGAGTTTTCTTTGCTGCACATTCACATCCGGTTGAATGGGATGGTTTGTGGACACTTCTCTGTGCCATGTGTCTTGGCACAACCTCATGGCATGTGGTCTTGTATTTGTTTTCACACAGTGACTCGGTGCCACTTCTGTTTGTGGAGATTCACTTCTTTGTGATGTGACAAGCTGTTATAACAGCTGTACAAACTCATAAATACAACTGAGCATACAGAGTTCCTGCTGAGTAAGAAGTTTTTACGTTAAGCAAAGTTATTCCGTGAACTCAAGTGTTTCTCCGACTCTTTCAGGAAACTGGAAGAAGTTCACAATAATTTCATGGACGAGAAAGATCGAGCCATCACACAAATTTACAATGAATCCAAAGAGAGGGCCAGGTGAGTGCAAGAACTCCCTTATATTAGTTTGTGTTTTTCTTCGGTTTGATGGCACGTTTGGCTGGTAACGGTAAATACGTTTGTGTTTTGTGATGCTTGAATATGGAGCTGAGTCTGAAGGTGTCTTCTGTGCCGTTTCACAGGGTCAACGGTTTCAGGAAACAGACAGAAATCCTGAGGCAGAAACATGCTGAGTTTCTGGAGAAATACAAAATCCAAAACGGCGGAGAGGACAAGTAGGACAGACTCCAGCTGTGCTCAGTGATGATGGAGTTTGAAGTGCCAGCAGGTGGAAGATTGGCGGCACACTGAGTGTGGTACAAGTTTTAGGGTTTTAAAGTTTTTCTTGACCTTTTTTAAACTAAACATAAACAACAACTGTGGACTTGAAAACGCACAGAACGCTGGTGTGTATACGTGAGAGGGTTTCATCTGGTCGTACAAGTGTTTCTTCATGACCAAGCTGAACTGTACATCAGACTGCACTGGTCTGTTGAAGCCTTTATAGTTGATAGAATATTTGAAATCCAGCTACAGTATGTACACAAACCTCTCGGAGCCATAACACTGTTAAACTGCCTCTAATGAACTCACAGGAGCATGTTATTTATTGTCCTCAGCCTCAGTTCTGTGTTAGCGGTACACAGCATGCAGGGATCACGGATAAAACGGTGAATTAACGCCGGGTGTCAGCTGATGAGTTGATGAAGTCAAGACAATACGATGCCAATATGTTACTTGCTGAAACTTATATTGATTAGGATCTCTCAGGTTGCACACATGAGGACGCTCCGTATTGTTCTCTCAGGTTTGATGACCCTGTTCGGGGCGATGATTGAGGAGGGTGCAAAGTTAAAAGTTTCAGCAATTATTGTTTTCCGAGCCACGTGTTCGAAACATGCTACTATCCCTGTTTGCTGTTCACAGTTATGGATCTTAACTCCTCATTGTTCCCTCTGTCGAGCCTGGGTGCTGCTGTAGAAATGCAACATCTGCATTTCCAGCCAACGCGTAATAAAAGGTTGTTCATTCGTTAGAAATGGAATCTGTAAAAGATCAATATTATGGCTTGAAAAGAGTGCCAGTCATTTATTTATAGTCAAACTATTGTAATGATATTGAGACTATGAAAATGTGCAAATTGAATGGAAAGACGGTTCATAATTACGGATGAAAGTTCACTGGTTATTTTATCATCCAGAGCCAACATTTACCATTCATGCCTCTCAGTTTTTAGATGTTAGAGATTGTTTTTCTGTTTTTGACTGCCTTACCTCTTCCCTGAAGGGAGAGAAATGAGAGAAATGATTAAAAGATCAACCTTTTCCTCATCAATCATTACTTCCTGTTTGTTTTGTCTCTCATTCACACGTGCTTTGGTTCAGACTATTGACACTGCGTTTCAAAAATCCTAAATTTTTTCTTATATTTTCTTATTTCCTACCAATACGATAATTCTGCAAAAACGCCTGCCAAAAGTTTATTAACCATTTTAGCTATATCTTTCTACAGTGAATTTCATTTCTACTAATTGGCTGAGTTAGCAAGAAGCTCAGATGTCCAGATTTAGACAGTATGTTGCCTTTTAATGAGCAACCACACAGACGAGTCAGTACTGTTATTATTAGATAATTATTTATCTGCTTTACTTCAGAATTCAGAAGTTTGTTTTCCATTATCTCCGTTGAAATTTGAACAACTCTTTACGTCTAATCTCACATTTGGAGCTGCAGATGTGATTAACTGGAAGCTAACTGTGCAGATACGGCACATAGCATGTTTATTTGCATATTTAGGTTCACATGAAAGTTATGAAACAATTCGCAAGAACGTCCCGGGTACACAACATGTGTTTGCTGGTGACATCATGGAAAAGAGGCTTGGGTTCTTGGCTTTTTTTTTTTGCAAGTATGAACTGAACATGTGAATTCCCAGGACTACAATGTGAAGTGTGTTTTTAAGAAGAGATATTGCCTCTGTCCTTCGCTGTCTTCTTGTCACCAGCGGCCTGAGACTTCGACATGAGATAACGTATATCTCTGCATAGCTTACAGACACCCTCATCCTCATGCTGCGTGTGAGTGGCCTGTCATAACCCAAACACATTATAATGACTGGGATTCTGGTGTCGGCATGCCTCCACACACACACATGCACATGCTAATGGTAGACAGAGAGCAGCTACAGTACTACACAGGGAAAACCAGCTATGAAGACGGTTTTAATTGATTTTTATCTTTAGTTAAACGAGCTGCGGAGGGAAAGTGTGTCCAATCATGCACTGACATAATACTCTGTGTGTCTGACATGACCTCTGATTTATTGTTTGGAAAACGAAAGATGGTGATATGGAGTGGAAAAATAAATCATGGTTTTTACACCATGCTGCTTAATTTGATGTGATTCTGTCCTGAAAAAACATTTGAGATAATTGAATGAGTTGATAGGCGGGCAGTGAAACAATATAACTTACACAATCTGGCACTGTGTTCACATTTTATGGTGTCAAAATGTAATGTAAATAGAATAATATTTCCCCACCAGGGTCGGAGCCAGGGTGTGAGAAATACCACAATGACCCACCTCCTGACATCAGGTTAAAATGTCCTTATTATTTGTGTTTTTTATATTTTAATTGCTCAGTTAACTATATTTTCTATACATTTTTATACACTTTATTTTAGGGGTCCATTTCTTTTTTATACTGAACACATTTTGACGTCTCACAGTAGCAAAAGCACAGGTTTGAATAATAAAATGAATGATGGCTGAATTCCATTTAGCTGCTTCAGTTTCAGGGTCCTGGTGTTGTGCATGCCGGCTCACTGTCACGCTGTCGCGGCTTACTGGGACACTTGAATATAACGGAGCCATCGTTAATGTTATTAGTAACACCTGTGTTGAGTTTATAAGCAGTTATTGATTTCCGGAGGGATGTCTTGGAAATAACTATTTAATTTAAACTGAAGTCAATATTTATTCATCATTCATTCATTATTGGAAACTTTATTCTCCATATATGTTGAATTATGCTGACCTGCTGATCTGACTAAAGACTCTCTGTTACACAAGAGAGTCATTGAAATTAATGAATTGAAGGTCTACCAGTTCAGCTTTCTTTTCGTCTCTGTTTTGCTTAGTATGAGTAGCAAATGACACAACCGTTTCCAGAAAATTACCTAGGAAATGATTTAACGTTAGGAGAATTTATTAGGAAATGATTAATAAGTTACCAAATGTTATTACCCAACATGAAAGCTTTGACACAGTCATCTCCACGCTGCCAGGAATACAACTTTGGTGGATAAAATACTGAATCCTTTTATTGTTTTCTTTGCCAAAAAGAGGTCTAAATTATATTCATATAGGGCTGCAACTATACAGTTATTTTCATTATCAGTTAATCTGCTGATCATTTTCTCATTAATCGTTTTGGTCTATATAGAATGTCAGAAAATTGATGAAAATACATCTTCACAGTGTTTATTTTGTCCAACCAATAGTCTAAAACCAAAGATACTGATACTGTCATATAGGAATAAGAAAACAAGTGAATATTCACATTTCAGCAGTAGGAACCAGTGAATGTTTGGCACTTTTTCTTAAAAGACGTCTTAAACTATTAATCAGTTACCAAAACTTGCAGATTTATTTTCTGGCAATCAACTTATCGATTGATTAATGGACCAATAGTTTCGGCTCTTTAAATACAACAATCTGTAGTAGAATATAATTCCTTGTAGATAGCCGAACTTAAAACCCCAGAAAAAATACCGGGGACATTACCTCAGTGCCCCCAGAGGCAGCTACAGCCCTGTTCCCCTCTTGCAAGGGGCCCCTAGAGGCCCCCCTGACCCTCCACTTTGGGACCAATAGAGACGCTGCACCTGTATCCAGTGCGCCTGTCCCGTTTGGAAAAAGTTGGCAGCGCAATGGTTACGCTGCGTGCGTTTCAAGGGCAAAGGAAATGAGGAAACCGATCACAACAACTAATGAAGACCGCTACCTTTCCAGACCTCTCTCTGTGTGCGGACTACCCTGCTGCTCCCCGGGCTGTAGCTGCGCTGCCATGTCAGTGGAGGATGTTATTCTAGTCATATTTCTAAGAGGATAAAAAAAAAAAAAGATGCGCCTGGAGGGGAAACGTCACATTTTCAGAGGGAGCGACAGTGTGGAGAGCCTGTGACCGAGCCGGGGAGCGGAATATGCGGCACTGTCCCTCTGCACGTCGGGCCAAAGCGTCGGGTCTTTACCGGATAAACGTACTATAGCTGGATGATGTGATTTGTTTCAGCCACGCTGAGGATTTTTATGATCGCACCACGTTTCACCGGGATTGTGGATGATCCTCCAGTCACGCCACCCCGGACCCCCAGACCGTTTCATGGGATCAGGACCAATAGACTGACGGTGCCCTGAAATAAATGTAGGCAGGCATCACTCAAAGTTTAAACAAGTCTCATTCAAATGTCAGGATTTTAAGCTTATGGTGCCACGGTTAGATATTAAAGTATTACTTCTGTCTGTATGTTAAAATGACTGGAGGGAGCCTACTCCAGTCTCACTAATTAAGATAATATAACAAACTATCATTACAGTTAAGGTTGGGGGACTGACTCCTCTGGTTTAGTTTAGCTTATCATTTAATCTCAAATGCAGCAAGATAAAGTTATTATTCCCACACTGAGGATGCCACCCTGGGTGTCCTTTCAAGGAAGGAGAGACTGGAGAGTGAAAGCGGGATTTCTGCGTCTTTAATCGGACACAGAGGCGAAGGAAGGACACGGCCGGACGAGTCATCTTCTTTTCTTTCTTTTTTCTGTTTTTTTGGATTGGTCCAAAACATTATTTATTTTTTTTTTTTTTGCTTGCCCCTTGGACTCCTGCACAATGGGGATTATGCTTCAAGTTATTCTAGGAATGTTTCAGTTCCTGCTGCTCACCAGAATACCGACGTCCCATGCCAAGGTATGTACGTGTTTGACCTGAAAAAGACTGCATGAAGCGAAGAGGTCAGCCTGCCGTCAGCGACGAGCTTGTGCGGTTTATTTCCAGTTTATACTGATGGTCACTGGCATAAAGTAGACTAACGCCCTTTTTGAGTGGATCTGGTCCGGTGGTGAACATGTGCTCCCCCGGGTCAATGACACCTCCTGTCAGTTCCAGTGACAGTAAAATTCACTATAATACTCCTGTAGGACGTTGTGTTTGGTCTGTGGTGCTCAGAAATTACTTTACGGTGACATGGTGGTGTTTATTGTCTCCTCTCACTATCATAGGTCTTTATAGTAAGGCACCTTATATAAAGAGTTTGAACAGCGTAATAAATCATTTACTAATGCTTTGTAGATCAGTTATAAGCCATTCATAAGAACTACTTTTGGGTTGCCAGGTTGTGGAAAATCCTCCTCCAGCATGGCACCCACTTACTTTCTAGCTAGCTCTTACTTCATCAGGAAGACCCCCTCCAGTGGGCTGTTCGGACATCTGGACCTGAAAACCTTTCGTTAACAACATTAATATTAAAGGAACAGTTTGACACTTTGGGAAATATGCTTATTCACGTTCTCACTGGGAGTTTGACGAGAAGAGACCACTCCGGTTGGCTCAGCTTAGCTTAGCATAAAGACTGGAAACAAGGGGAAACAGCTAGCCTGGTTCTGTCCAAAGGTAACAAAATCTGCCTACCAGCACCTCTAAAGCCCACTAATTAACATCTTTTATCTCGTTTTAATCTGTACAAAAAAACTGAGGATAAAAACGTCGTAGCTTCCTGAAGTCTCCGCTGGTTGCCCGGCAACTGGTCCGGGCCAAGAAATAGTCCCGACACATAAGCCCCATAAAATGGAGAATTATCGTTTTTACACATATATTTTTGTACGGATTAAAACAATAACACATATATAGTGTTAACTAGTTAGTTATTAGTAATGTTTTAACCGCTGGACAGAGCCGAGCTAGCTGTTTCCAGTCTTTGTGCTAAGCTAAGCTTCATGTTTACTGTACAGTCGGTCTTCTCGTCTAACTCTTGGTAAGAAAGCGAATAAGTGTATTTCCCAAAATGTCGAACTATTCCTTTACGTTATTAATATTGAAAACTAGGCCATTTGAGGAGTCTTCCTGATGAACCAAGGAGCTAGCTAAAAAGACAAAGCAAGTGTAATGCCGAAGGAGGATTTTCTATATCCTGGCAACCCAAAAGTTGTTCTTATTAATGGCTTATAACTGATCTATAAAGCATTAGTAAATTAGTTATTAAACATTAATAAAGCCATTTATGGCTGCAACTAACCATTATTTTCATTAACGATAACATTTTTTCAGTGAATAGATTAGTTGATTAGTATAAAATGTCTGAAAATGGTACAAAAAAGCCCATTGCAGTTTTTCAGAGCCCAAGGGGAAGTCTTCAGATGTTTGTTATGTCTGACCAACAGTCTTAAAACCAAAGATATTCATTTAGCAGTAATATGAAACAGAGAAAAGCAGCAAATCCTCACATTTGAGAAGCTGGAAACTGAGAATTGTTGGCAATTAATTGACTAATCGATGAATCGCCTAATCATTTCAGCTCAATAGCCATGAATTAACTCTTATAAATACTTTATAAAGGGTGCTTTATTAGGAAGTGGTGCCAATAATTCCTTATGGACTTCTGTGTAATTTAAAAATAGGGTTATTATAGTTATCATTGATAAGAAATGTTCAGTGATTGTACTAACGTGGTCCTCGATGTGACACATACATGGAGAGACCTGCATGTGCTGGTTTTTTATTTATGTCTGGAGACTTGAATCAGGGACAGGCAGTGCTCTGCAGCACTGTGGGATCCAGCCCTGACTTTGTGCTGTATGTTTTAGTGATGCATCATCCTAGACACTACATGGCACACAGCAGCACGCACCAAAAAGCCTCTCACCCGAGACGCTCTGCTTTCATGCCGTCTGCTTTTCTGACAGCTTATTTAAAAAAAAGGGGGTCATCCTTTCCCTCATGTAGTGGAGGCCCATCTGTAGCGTGTTGCTCTGGGAGTGGCTGGGCGTGTTAGACACTAGACAGACAGCAATAACAGTGCAGATGCCACTGGGCTGACAATCAGGAGTGTGTGTGTGTGTGTGTGTGTGTGTGTGTGTGGCTGCCAAAAGGAGGTAATCTTATCCTAAAAGACACACTTACTTAAGCTCATATCCTACCAGCCACAAAATGGCCTCAGTCACAGTTTAACTCAGAATCAATGTGGGAATAATCAGTGTGTATATGTGTGTGTGGGTGGGGTGGGGGGCAGTCGAGGGGGGTGGGGCAACTGGACAAAATCTACATTCCCTTACAAGTAACCTTGGTCTTCCCTCACACCAACACACAGAGGTCCAGTAACGGCAGTGTGTGTGTTAGAGAATTCAGTTTCTCTTTCTGTGTGTTCTGTCACTAGTGGAAGAAGTATTCAGATCCTTTACTTAGATCAAATTACCAATACAACAAAGTAAAAATACTCCAATGCAAGTAAAAGTATTCCAAATCCTACTCAAGTAAAGTACAAGTACAGCTAAATGTACCTTAAGTCTCAAAAGTAAAATGTCCCCTGTCACTGATATATTATTATATATGGTATTATTAGGTAAATACTTTATATACAGTTAGTTTGGTCCAGTGGTTCCCATCCTAGGGGTCGGGCCCCTCCAAAGGGTCACAAGATAAATCTGAGGGAGTCGTGAGATGATTAATGGGAGAGGAAGGTCAAATTCAAATCTTTCAAATCTTTGTTGTTATTTGTGAAATACTGGGTAATTTTGCCTCTTTGGGCCTCAAACAGTTATTTAATGAAACAATGTGAGAAGTTTAGAGTGTAAATGTCTCTTTGGTGGAACTGATAACAACTCGTAGACATCTGAAACATGACAAGGGGCCCCAACTACGCACTGGTTTAATGTCTGATAATACGTGGTATTTTATAAGGTTATTATATGTTTTTAATGTAAAATCTTAATCTGCAAAGTAACCATTGCTGTAAAATAAATGTAGTGTGGTAAAAAGTACAATATTTGCCTCTGAGAGGTAATGGAGTAGAAGTACAAGTACCTCAGTACTTGAATAAATGTACTTCCCACCACTGGTGTTTTTCCCTCCCAGAGGTGACTACAAGAAACTGTGTGTGAGAGTAAAACATGGGTAACGTGAGGTGACATAAAAAGAACTGAAAGATGTCAGCAAAATATTGGATTATTGATATTACTGTCAGAACAAAACACTGCACTAGCTGCTCTCCCTTAAGCTCCTCATTTGATAAAATAGTAATAGGTGTCTTTCTCATCAACTCCCAGCTGCACCCTGACTGTGACAGTTCGTTGTGGAGAAATCCAGTGGCAGATACTCTCACTGTCTACCACTGCGGGGCTACAGAAAGTGCTTCAAACACTACAATCATGTGACAGACTTGAGGGCAAAGGTAGCAGGTACAGCTCGTTCAAAAATCCAGCAGCTCCCTCCCTCAGGCGGTCATGGAGTTGATAATAAGGCTGAATTTTCGTCGTGAACATAAACATCTTCAGTTACGTGCTCAAATGGACCAGTTGTCCCCAAATACTACTACTGTAGGTCTGCTCTGACTCTCTTGCATGAGTATCAGAGGTTTCACTTTATTCCTGTCATTTAACCACCATGCATTATTGATCTTTTCATGTTCAGATGCCAGGTGTGGATTATTGTGGTGTTCATTAACAGGAAACACATTGATCTGTTGACATGCACCTGCAGCCTCCTGTTTGACATTACAGGTCAGGATGCAGGCTGTTATAGGCAAACACTGTTATATTTTGGCTTAATTTCAAAATATTTGGTAGAACTCAGATTAATTCAGAATACTAGGCTTTTAGTTTGGTTTATGTTTGAAATTCCTTTAGGTTGACATGATTATATATTGCATAAATTCGTAGTATCATGGGAATCAGCATCAGACACATTGAGGATATATGAGGATGTTTTAGAGATAGAAAATTGTTTTTCTTTGATGACTACTACACATCTTTTTTTCACTTTCCCACACTTTGGTGTCAAGTCTTTGATAAACTGAAACTAAACCACTGGTCATGACTCTAAAGTGCAAAGCTGAATGTTATCTGCCAGGTCAACCTGACCAGGAAACCATAAACTTATTGAAACAGTGCTTTTCACATTAACTTTTTTATTACGTCTCCCTCCAGCTCGCTCACTGGAGGCCGGCAGACTCCCCAAAATCCAGGGAAGGTCGAGAAGGTACGCTCCCTGTTTCTGCAACGAAACCTGCACTGCTTCGTGGAGCTGATAGATTAAATCATGACTGTATTGATCTTGTCTGTGTCTCTCCACCAGTGCGGCGGTGGTTGGAGGTTTATTCGCGGAGCGGCTGTGAGCCTCGGGACACTCTGGTGGAGGTTTGGCGGGAGTTGCCTGGGGAGACACACCATCTCTTTGTCCCATCCTGCGTGTCGGTGAGGCGATGTGGTGGCTGCTGTGCTGACGAGGCCCTGGAGTGTGTTCCCTCGCTCACGCACACACTCACCATGGAGGTATACACACAAACACACACTAAGTCCTGCTTCAGTGTAGAGCAGCAGATGACTGATGTTGAAAACAGTGAGAGGATGTTTGCAGTTGATTTTTTTCTTATCTGTGTGCAGCTGATGAGAACCTCCTTCATGAAACATGAGCTTATTGAGCTGCCCTTCGTCGAGCACAGCCAGTGTGAGTGCAGGTAATAAAACACACTGTCAATGTGCTCCAAGGTGCCTGTTGTTTATTGACCTCACCAGTCACCTTTACGCTGACACCGTCTGTTTTATCTGTGTGCAGATTCAAAGAACAATTCCAGCCAACGCCTACTACAAGGTAACACATTTTGTTTTTCTCTTCTTTCTTTCTCCTTCCAGCTCTTCCCTTCTTACCATTCTCCTTGTCTGTTCATGTTTAATTGTGTGTAAGTGAGCTGTTGTTGTTGTTGAGCTGCGAAATCTCATGTTCCATCATCTCTAATGACTTTATAAAACCCTGTCTGTGTAGCTGTGTCCCCTAATGATGCTCTTATAATTCTGCTGATGATGTTATTGATGAGGAGGAGGTAGTCAGAGGAGAAAAAAAACAGCTCTGATGAAAGCCAAGTGACCATAGGTGGCTTATTAGTGTTGAAAAGATGTTTCACCTATAGGCTACTTGTTCTCATATTCATTATCCATGTCATTTGGGTTGATAAGACCTTTTTGAAAACTCTTCCTTGCTTCAAAAGTCCAACAGCTCACCTTTTAAATGCAATAAAATACCAAATTCACATCATCAATGTCATGTCAATCCATGAAACATGTCAGTGTTTCCTTTCCAGGTTTAATTAAACATAGTGAAGAATCAATGCGCTCACCCTTGTTTGACTGCTGCATTTAAACAGCAAAAGCAGCTTAGCTCAATAAAAAACTAGCAGGACACTGATTATAATTTAGGCTGTTAATGCAATGCTTTTCTGCAGCCGACTGTAAAGTACCTTTAATACAACATCAACAAAACAGTCGCTTGTTGCAACTGCACTACCCCACAACAAAAATTAAACTTGTTTGCCTTTATTAGATAGCAGGAAACATGAAGAGGTAATGTGGTAAAGGTGGAGTCAAACCAGGCACCTTGTGGTTACACGGTATGGGTCTTAGAGAGCTGGCTCACCAGGATAACTCACCATTATTAATTGTTCACTAAGATGGTTTATCTATCTCAAGTTTCTGCAAGTTGATTTTAGAGCTTCAGACTTGTAGTCAACTGACTAAAACATGATAGAAAACTGTTATGTTTATTCAAAACAATCTCTGACTTACATGTTAGAAGTAAAGAAACCTTCCTGTACAGGTGGTAGACACGCTGCTGTTCAGGTTTTGTTGAGTGTCAGCTGGGACTGACATCTATACACTGTGAAATCAACATTTCTGTTGGATCCCTGATGTTTGTTTGTGTACCTCATACTGGCAGGTCCAACCACACAATCATATGATTGCATCTTTAATGTTTACGTCCCCCTGCTTCCTGTTAGGATGTGGACATGAATAACGGATTCCAATGTATGTTTGTGTATGTGTGTATACAGTTTCTTTTGCCCTGTTCAGGGTCCATGTGTATATACGACTGTGTTTGGTTTTGCTGAATCTCTACATGTGTTTGCGCATGTGTACTTTCTCTACGTGTTATTATAGATGTGTGTGAAAGTTTTCATGTGTGTGAATATTTGTTTCTGTGTGTTTATGCGTGTGTTTGCTGTTCATGAGTTAGCATCTGTGTGACTCTCTCCCAGCATCTCCTGGGACGGCCCGCATCCTGTTGTCACCATAGTGATGATTTTATCTCCCCTGCCATGTGCTCTCTCACAGACTGACGGAGCAGAGTCACGCATCCATGACAGTAAATTAAAGCTCCAAAGACAACAGCAGCAGCAGCACACTGTTTATAATGTCAGAGCTAAGCTGGTAAACACTGTCCCTATAATTTGATATAGTTTAATACAGTTTGCAGCAGATGGGGTTAGAACAAACAGACAGGGACGTTACCCAAAGCTGCAGGCAGATGCACTTTGCTGTTGAGGGCAGTAAAACAGATAGTGCTCAACAGAGGCTGGGCACTCAAAATGATAAGGGGGATAGGGATCAGCAAGCTGGAGTGGACAGAGCTTGGTAAACTACAGGCAGTGTGGACATGACCCAAAAATGCAAAACTAATCAGCGTAATGTTTCCAGAACAGTGACATTTTCTCCATGTTTTTGGGGAGTGTCTCTCTCCCCTGATAGCCTGCACTGATGTCTGTATTTTGCCTTCTTCGTTGAATTTTGTTAACGTCAAGGAACGTGTTAAGATTAAGAGTAATTGATGATTATTGGAGCCTTCTGGTCAGTGATCTCTCCAACACAGAGGTGGAGGAAGTATTCAGATGTTTTACTTGAGTGAAAGTAGCAATACCACTCTGTAAAAATACTCCATTACAAGTCCTGCATGCAAAATTGTACTTAAGTAAAAAGTATCCTAAGTAATATCAGCAAAATTGATTTAAAGTATAAAATTAATTGTCAATTATGCAGCAGAATGGAGCCTTTCAGACTAATATTGTTATATATTTGGATAATTTTTGCTGGTGCATCAATGTGTATGCAGCATGTAGCGTGTAGTTGGTGAGGGTGGAGCTGATTCTAGCTATTAATATACTGCTGGGTATTTTGATTTACTGTATAACAATCCATCACATTTCATACGCTCATTGTAGGTTTTGAAAATCTTTTTCTGCAAAGTAACTTGCAACTCAAGCTGTCAGATAAATGTAGTGGAGCGAAAAATGATCCTACAACCTTTAAAATATACATATGGGGATCAAAAGCATTCAATTATCCTTAATTAGTGAATTTTCTTGTCAACTTCTGTCTCTGATACTTTAAATGACGATCTCCCTAATATTGTTACTAATATTAATAAGCATTTAATATAAGAAATTTTTAAAAACTCACTGTTGAGTAGCTACAACAGAACGTATGTTACTGTATGATATGACAAATGAAAAATAATGCAAAGTTGGATAAAATACCGATAACGGCAAATATCACAGGTTAATTTAGGAATATTTAAAGAAATATTACACTGATGTTTGATTGAATTATATATAAGAGAACGTGCAGTATGTGAAGCTCGCCTGAAAGTCACTAAACCCTGACTCTACTGTGAGCTTCCTGTTTCAAAAAGAGATTGATCATGGTTTTTGAAGGCCTAAATGTTTATATTAGGTCATTACTTGAAAGCTATGTGTTTTATGAAAATAACATTTTGAGATGAAATACACTGGGACTCGGGCTGAGTATTGTTTGACATTTTCCAATAACTCGGTGCAGATACGAAACCTGATATAAGCCTGTTTTTCCACAAAACCCTTTCATTGTTTTACCAAAGCAGCTGTAAGAGAACTTTGCCTGAATAAAATACAGACTAAAACTGGCAAAATTAGTCTGTATCAAAGAATAAAGAAATACAAATCTTACAAACATTCAACTGGTACATGCAGTACACTGGGTTAATCTAAGGATACGTTTAATGTATGATGTCTGTTGTTTCACACTAATTAAATGTTTTAATTCCAACAGGTGTCATAAAATAATACAATTTGTCCATTTAATGTGTGTGTGTCTGGTAATCCCAGGCCCCATCTGAAGCCAACAAGAGAAGACAAGAAAAAGGAGAGGGGAAAGTCCAGACAGAAGACAACTGGAGCCTCCAGAGCTGCGTATGTTAAATATTCAGTACACACATTTGATTTTTTAACTCGGTTTCAAGCCTTAAGTTGACGTTTTTTATTATGTTAGTCAGTATTTTCCAGATACTGTCAGCGTCAGTGGGAATGTTTGGATGAGAAAAAAATAACAGGTTGTCTGGTCTACATTATTACTGAAGGACAATTTGTTTTACAGCCACAGGAGTCAAGGTCTCACACACACACACACACACACACACACACACACACACACACACTTCTGGAACTCACCTCTGTGTAACACTAAACACATAAGACTAGTACACTTTACAATAACAACAACACAGCACATATCAGCTATTCATTCATATTTAATATGTACTGTGATCAGTTATATGACATTTATTTATCATATAATTAACAGCTGTGAAGAAGGCCAGTTAGAAACATCAAAGGACAAAAACAACATTTTGAAGCTATTAACCTGTTACACTGTGATCCGAGAGGATCAGGAGAGTTTAGGGTGTGTGTGTCTTTCTGCTACCCGTACCATGATTCAGTCCTGAGCAGTGAAGGATAAAAAAGTTGGCACTCCTTTTCCTCACCACTTCACTTCGCTGTCAGTCATTTCCAGCCTCTGGGGGCCAGAGGTGGATCAGTTTGGGTGTGATGTCCCTCAGCACCCATCCATCACTCAGAACAGGCTTTATTCAGACTCTGGCAAGGGTGAAATCTGTGTAATTTGCTCCTAAATGCCACCCCATCTGTCCATGCCAGCGGCAGGCGTGGTCATCGGGATCTGAACAAAGATGGCCCCTCTCTGCCTCATTAAGTAACTTCATTAAAGCCGCCAGCCTCCCGGGAGGACTTAGGCAGAACCAGTTCCGGTTAATGGACCAACTGACGCAGGCAACTTTCTCAGACTCAGAGAAAGTACAGAGCGTCTAGAGGAGAAACTGAAAGCCTTATAGGAAACTGAGTGACTATAGCCATGGTAACGGACAGAAAGACAGACCGACAGAAAGAGCAGAAAGTTGGTCAGCATCTAAGGAAACAGTATCCCACATTAGTCACACATCTCCCACGCACTGCATTGTGTGGGTTTGTTTCAGTCTGGCACTGTGAATGTTTAAACAAGCCTTGCATTTCATTTTTAGCCATGCTCGTGACGTGGTATCAGTAGCAAAATAGCAACATCTGTTAGACCCTGTACTGATCGTATAGCGTGGCTCCAGCTACGGCGAGTCAGTCTGTCGGTTCACTACTTTGGTCCAGACGGAAACATCTCAACAACTGCTGGATGGATTGTCATGAAATTCATGGTCCCCTCAGGATGAAGCCTACAGACTTAGATGAACCCCTGATTTTTCCAGTAGCGCCACCAAAGCTTGTGGTTCTTAAATGTAGTGTCTTAATAATTATTAATGCCATGACATTTGGTTCAGACCTTCATGTCCCCCTGTGGGTAAAGTAAAAACTTCTGGTGATCCCTTAGCAGCAGGTCAAAATTTAAACTTTGGTTTATGACCAAATACCTGTGAAACTAATGACATTCCCATTAGCCTCAGCTGTGCGTTGTGTTTTGAGCTAATTAGCAAATATTAGCATGCAAACACGCGAAACTCAGATAGTGAACATGGTAATAGTTTACATGGTAAACATTATACCAGCTAAACATGTTTGCATTGTCGTTGTGAGCATGTTAGCATGTTGATGTTAGCATTTAGCTCAAAGTTTCACTGTACAGCCTCACAGAGCCGCTAGCATGGTTGTAGACTCTTGTTAATCAATTAATTAATAAATTCAGCAGCTAACCACACTGTTCTTACACCCCTCTTCCATCCAGGACCCATGCTCCTCCAACTCTTCCTCCCACATCCTCTCCTCCTCCTCCTCCTCCTCCTCCTCCTCCATCACCTCCTCCCACCACTTCTCCCTCCCCGTCGCCATCTCCGAGGCCTCGTTGCCGCCCCTGCAGAGGGAGGAAGTGGGCACTGGATGCAACGTCTTGTCAGTGTCGCTGCACCATCAGAGCTGAGAGCTGCAGCCGGAAAGACCGAAGGCTTAACCCACACCGCTGCAGGTCAGTCCACAACCAAAAAATAAACAATGAACAATAAACACAGACAGGGGTCGAGAGTACTGAAAATAGATCTCGAAAAGTTGAATAATTTAGGAATCTCAATCAGGATACATTGCAGTGAGTATAACTTTAGAAAAATGCAATCAATGAAACACCTTGAGCTGCCTAGTACAGACTGAAGCTGTATGTTCTTGCTCCAGAGCATCTTCCCATCACTCCTCTGTTATAGCCAACCCAAAATCCACTTCCTGTGCAGATTTTAAAATATCTGATTAGAGATTCTGCACGTTGATGCAGTGAGAAAGCTTTTCTGGGAGCGGCTGTAACTCATGTGGTAGAGCGGGTTGACTTTTAGTTGTAAGGTCGGCACTTCGATTCCACATGTCAAAGTGTCATTAAGTAAGACACTGAACCGCAAGTTGCTCCCAATGTGGGTCTATTTGATGGGGAAAATGTAAGTCATTTTGGACCAAGAGCGTCTGAGAAACGTGTACATGCTCACTTTATCAGCAGACTCATGTTGTGCACATTTGTAGGATCAAAACCTTGCTCTCTTTATTGTTTATTGTTCCAGGTGTGATGCCATGAGGACTTGATGTGTCCACCCACTTTATTTTCACCTCCGTCTTTCCACCAGCCCTTGTTGATTCATCGCCCGCTCTCAGCATCAGTGCCATGGAGCATACTGATGCTCAAACATCCAGCGCTTCAGACTGAAGGAAATATTAATGGAAGCACCCACAAGAACCTGTAGTAACGCTCTAGTTTAGCAACAAGTGCAGCATTACAGCCTGAATAAAGATCTGTGTGTGTGCAGTTAAACATCCCACCACCTCCTTTCTTCTGTCCACATGTACCTGCGTGTACAGAAATGTAGAGTCACAAAACGCATCCCATGAGTGGAGGGATGAAGTGGCAGCATAATGGTGACTTTGAGAGACGTGGAAGTGCATTTCAGACAAAATCTTTCTTGGTGGACACAATCACACAGTTGAACGTGCTCCTGCTCTGCTGTGGTTTGGAGGCTGGACAACGAGAAGTTCTTTTGGTCTGCAGCTGAACTTACAAACACAAGAGAGAACAGTGGAAACACTGATCATACAAGAACAATGGACACGAAGAGGATCGGTCTTATGTAGGTGTCCTACGTGTTCAGTGGAAGTTGTGATTTGTTGCTCGCAGGCAAACTGCACATGAAGATGGATTTCAGGGTGAAGTCAAGGCCAATTTTAGTGCGAATGATTTGAAAAACAACGGCAACATATTGTAGATGGACACATCTCCACTCAGATGTACCAGAAGGACGTTGGACATGCACATGAACTGGCACCCCAGTGTGCGTGGACCTATAGAGCTGAATGCTGGGATGGAGTATATCTGTGTGGTCTCCCCACTGAAAGACCCAGATGGGATATCCCTGCAGCCGTTCTCTCTCATTCAAAGCGTTTGACCACGGGGCTGGCTCTCCAAGACGCTTTCCGGCATTTGTTTAATTTGGGCCTTTTGTCTCCATCTTTCCTCGGCTCCTCAATTGAAAGCAGCCGCTTTGCCTCTCTTTGCCTCTCTTTCAGGCAGTGAGGAGAATGACAATAATGAGGCCTGGCGGCTGTCCACTGCTTCACACACAAACATTCACACTTATAATACCAGGAACACAGACCACACTGCGAATGCAGACACACACAATCTCACTTATTCTCTGCTATAGCAGGCACACATACATGCAAATTTACACACACATGCAATGTGAAATGAATGCAGGTAGCCATAAGCTTTTGTTTGTGCCACACCAAGTGTGCAAATATATGTCAGTTGTTTGCAATTTACTGCAAAGTCTTCATTTAATATTGTATTATATGCCTCTGTTTTATATTTTATTATAATTCTGTCAAGTTGATTCAAAAGATATTCTATATTGCAGAATGTGTCTTTGTTTTGTTTTTGTTTATCTTTAATCCGTCTGCATAAAGAGTCACGCTGGGTGGCCGGCTATCTGCACACTCAGCATCTAAACCGATACCCAAACGTATTGAATTTAAACAAAGACGGCTCACACAGGCCACAAATGGGAGAATACATACATTATAATGTGTAATTCAAACAATCAGTGGGGAGGTGTTGTCTGCTGCAACACAGAGACTAAGCAAATAGCCGTTCCCATCAATGCAATGAAAGGAAAACATGACTGTTGTGTTGCATGTTAGCACCGGGATGGAAAGAGTGTTATTCATTTGGAACATAACTTGTTTATATTCTGGCTGAATCTCACGGTTTAACTCCGTGTTAGTTCATGACTGCTGGGTGGGAACAGGGATTTGAACTGTGACTCTTTCAGAAAGGATGAGGTCTTGAGCGACTTGTCAGTCAGCGTGACGGGCTAAAGCCAGAGCTCGGAGGACCCATAATGGCGGGTCATGGAGTTTAAACCCATTTTTTTGACACTCATTCAGACCCTTTGTTCTGTGCTAAATTTCACTGAGAACATTTTACCGGTGACGTCTGAGCTCCATGACAAACAGTAGCTTTGAAACTCCATGATTCATGTCTGTACTCTCCCCCAGGATTCATAAGATCCTGCTGATTGAAACAGCGAGTGGTCCAGAGTCTGAATTATTTCTGTGTCAGCCTTAAGCAAAAGAACTTTGCTTCAGTGGCTGGTGTGATAAGCTCTGTATTTATACTCTCCTGAGATGAGATTGTTTTTTTCCACGCTCGAGTCCCTTGTTCAGTGTTTGTTATTACTGTCAATCAATGCTTCAATCACTACCTCTATATCATAACATATTAATGACCAAGTATTAGAGCATTGTTGTTACTTTTTCTGTGCTATTTCAGACCTCTTTTAAGATAATGATGTTTTTATTTACATTTAGCAATAAGCATAGTCTCCAGTGTAGAGATGCGGAGCTGCAGCAGATCTGTAGTGATTATCACTTGTTTAGAGGAACCTATAGGAGTTTTCTATGTGTGTCTTAGTAATCTGAAGGGAAGCGTTTTTCATATGAGGAGAACTGAACTGGTACTCTGAGTACAGACCAGACACTGTGTAATAATGTGGAACAGGAGATTGGGAGGTTTCCCAAAGCATTTGTATCCTCTTGGCTTTAAAGGAGTAGTTTGACATTTTGGGAAATATGCATATTTGTTTTCTTGCTGAGAGTTAGATGAGAAGATTGATACCACACTCCACATGTCTGTACACTAGATATGAAGCTAGAGCCTGCAGCCGGTTAGCTTAGCTTAGCATAAAGACTGGAAACAGGGGGAAACAGCTAGCGTGGCTCTGTCCAAATGCAAAGAAAATCCATGTGACAGCAGCTCTAAAACTCACAAGTTGACACATTGATTGCGAGAACGACAAGTTGTGGTTTTACAGGGAATTATTTGCCGAACTATTTATCAGCAGAGACTCCAGGAAGTCACTGCTCTCAGCCAAGATATAGTCCGGCACATAACCCCCCGTTTTTATACTTCAGTTTTTATATAGATTTAACAAGCGAGATATAACATATTAATCAGTGAGCTTTAGAGGTGCTGGTAGGCAAATTTTCTTTTGGACGGAGCCAGGCTAGCTGTTTCCCCTTGTTTCCACTCTTTATGCTAAGCTAAGCTAACCAGCTGCTGGCCTAGCGAGGGTCTTTACTGTACAGGCATGAGAGTGGTATCAGTCTTCTCATCTAACTCTCAACAAGAAAGCGATCAAGCGTATTTCTCAAATATTTAAACTAACCCTTTAAGTTTTTCTTACTTATTTGCACCTGTTTCTGCTCATGCATTTATTTATTTTTTTCTCATTTGTTTTCCAGTTTTCCAGCCTTCATTTCTTGCTAATGTTGCATTTTATAAACCATCAAACTAATGTTTTGGGAAACCTAAGAGTCCCTGAACCTCAGTACAGATTACACTTGTGTTTGAGATTGCAAAGCACATACTGTACATTAATCCACTAGAAAAAATAACTTCTGTTGAAGGCAGAACTGAACTGGAGCCAAAGGACTGAAAAGCTCCACTCATGCAGACATTTACCACGTATCAAAGACATTCCACCTAAAAGAGTTGTGGCATTGCGATAACTTTTTGAGGGCCTCCATTTGTTACTTCTTGTGACCAAATTTTCTTATTTTAAAGTACTAATTCTGAACAATAAAAGTGACAACAGCGAATTCCATCAGAAAGCATTAGTATCCCATGATTTCAACACCACAACTCTTTAAGATATTCAGCTTGGACGTATTAATATCCTATTGTCCGGATCCTGTGTCAGTATCAAACATCAGTGTGCTTTGTATCTGCACAATCTACATTGTACTGTAAAGGTAGCCCTGTTCTAGCCTCCAGTGTCTTAGCCTATAGAGACCCCTTACTAAACTATATAACATTTTCTCTAATATCCAGCCATGACCTTGTCTATGACATAGTGCATACTTTAGAGATGTATTTGTAACTTCATTTTAGCTGTACTTTGCAATGAATCTCTTCTCTGCAAATACATTGTACTACTGTAGCCTATGTATAAAGAAAAAACTACACTCTTTTTTTGCTGCTACACCATTTGTGCCCTAATATGATGTCTTTGTAGAAAACAATGCAGTTTTATGTTGTATTAGTATATAAATGCCAATTATTCGATTCAATGTCCACATAAAAGTGTGTACTGCATCGTCAAATATATTGAAAATGATACCAGGATACAACCGTGATGTTACAGATGTTATTAAAGGAAATGTCTTATTTTTCATATAAAGCTCTCGTTTTCTTGCTTTATCCACACTGCTGTCCCCATCTAATGACCTCATCTCCCCCATCTCTTTGTTTTAATCTCTTGTTTGACGGTAATGAAAGGTAAACAGCAGCTTTTGATTACAGTGACACCCTGGGAGTTGGGCACAGAGAAATAGTGTGTGTGTGATGTGAGGTGGTGTTATGAGACATAATATTGTTCCCTGTCCTCCTCTCATTTGTACTGCTGAGTCAGAAGCTGGTCCAGTTCAAAGGTGTGCAGTCCCACACTGTGTGACGGGAAATTACTAAGTTCATTTACTCAAGTACAGTGATGAGATAATTGTACTTTACTTGAGTATTTCAATTTTATGATACTTTATACTTCTACTCCACTATATTTCAGAGGAAAATGTTATACTTTTTATTCCTTTGAGAGTTGTAACTTTGCAAAATAAGATTTTACATACAAAACATATGACCTTAAACTTCAACTTTAACTTTAAATTTGTCTTGCAGCCAGGTGAAACCAAGGCACTCACAGGCTTAAACATATGATACATAAAACATAATGAAATACATAAAACATGTAGTAAAACTATGTAAAACAAATGCTAAAACCCAGCATACATAAAACCTGGAGTGCGTCCAGCCATTATCATCCAACCGGATCATGAGTGAGCAAAACAACATTGCTATCATCACTCACAAATGAAATATAATGCCTTTCTATAGATTAAACTACCCAACAGTATGTAAAATAGTAAAAGAAACATTGGCTCCACCTCAAGCAACAACATTGAAAAGCTGTTTACAGGTTAATGCTTCAGTAATAGTTATAATAAAGTTATATACATAATATACAATGATTTAACACTTGCAGGGGCCATTCTGCTGTATCATGATTATTTTTACTTTTGAAACTTTGCTGATAATAGCCTTTAGCTGTACTTTTACATGAGTAATTTACTGGTGATGGAATATTTTTACATCATGGTATTACTTGTTTCACGTAAAGTGAAAATATGTATGTTTTTAAAAGAAAAAATAACTAATTCTTCCTTTTACAGATGAAAAGTTGAATGCATAAGCAATAAAAGAGACCCTTGCTCACTTCAGTGGTTTTGCTGCTACAGCCTTACTCGGTCTGGTATGACCAGTAGCCTATGCTGCTAATGTTAGCAAACTATAGATAGATATTGCTGTGTAACTGTGTAGATGATACTTCTTCACCTGTGCTACTGTTCCACTATGTCTCAGCAGTTACCCCAAATTCTCATTTGTGGCCACAGTGGCAGCTGTTCAATAAATGTCACACTGTAGTTTGTGTTCTTGCAAGTGTGTGTGTGTGTGTGTGTGTGTGTGTGAGTGAGTGAGAGACAGAGAGGGAGAGAGAGAGAGAGAGATAGTCTGGGAGAGGAGAATATTGGATATCGTCTGTGTATTCTGTGCACATACCTGTCTGCACTGGTATTGCTGAGCACTGAGCCTTTTATGGCATCGATGATGATGAATATGACGAAGGTGATGATGACAATGATGATGAAAGCTGTTGGCAATATGATGTTCAGTCCGCATTTGATCCCTAATTGTCACCTCACATTATAAAGCAGACTTTAGACCAAAGAAAGGGTAATAGGTCAATGACAGCCTATTTGTATCTGTAAATTGATAAGCTTGCGTGACAGTATTATGATGACTGATGGCATGTGTATTAGCAGCAGTTTAATTTGGCCATCATTAGTCTTAATCATTAGCAGAGTGTGAAGAAGAGATGAGAGGAGAGGATGAAAGAGGAGAGGAGCTAAATGCTGCTGCCAACCTATCTGTCTGGAAGGGCATTATGCCAGAACTAAATATAGCTGCGAGATTAGGGAGAAAGAGAAAAGGACATAGTGAGTCATGCATCCCGATACAGAAAAGATGCCTTTACTCCAAAATCTGCTTTTTAATGCTCTGCACTCGTCACAAACCTCCAAAATGTGTCATTGTACTGGTGAATAATACATTAACACTTAGACTATTTTTATGTATGTTCTTGTACATTTTGTGCATTAATTTGACTTCCTATGTGTATTTTCAACTGGTAGCTCACGTCTCTCTCCACGTCTGCCTCCCTCCATCCCTCTGCAGCCCTCACTTCATCCATCTCCCTCTGTCTCTCTCAGTCTTTGCACTTGTATCAGGACTTCCTGTATTTTTCCACCTTGCTTTCTCTGATTTCAGAGTTGTGTTTTTCTAATAACTCCAGCCATGGTTTCCTCCCTGCTTTTGTAGCGGCAGCTGTGTTGAAGCAGGTACTGGACGCTATCTGGCCTGCAAGTGTGTTTTGTTAGATGATATCAGCACTCCTGTGTGTGTGTGTGTGTGTGTGTGTGTGTGTGTGTGTGTGTGTGTGTGTGTGTGTGTGTGTGTGAGAGAGAGATAGAGAGACATAAAAGACTGAGAGAGAAAGAGAGAGATTGAGTTCAATATGTTCACTGTAAAGAAGAGTCGTGTGTGTTTGCTGGTTTCTGTTAAACTGACAGGAAAGTGAGTGTTTTTTAACGTCTCTTGTGAATACAAAGAACTTTTTTATTATTTTACAGAACAAACAAACAGCGTTATCTCCAACAGAAACATGGATCCACAGGCCTCGTCTGTCTCAGTCCACTGAAGGACATCAACCTTGATAAAAGATTTACAGTTCTTGTTACAACATGGGAAACAGTATCTGCAAAGTCAACGGGTTGAGATTTTAGTGTGAACATGGCACCCTTCATGAGGAAGTTTAATTAAATGATACAAATTCAAATGTTTTGCTGTATTGGCATAATCATAATTAAGTCCAGTTCAAATCACGTCCGAAACTCTAAAACACAGTATACTTCATGATTTAAAGCTAATCATTAACAAGACTAAAAGTCCACAGCCATGCTTGCAGCTCTGTGAGGCTGCACTTAGGCACAGCGGTGCTTTGAGCTAAATGCCAAACATCAGCATGCTAACATGCTGATGTTTGGCATGTTCACAATCATAGTTAAGCATGTTAGCATGCTAACATTTGCTAATTAGCACTAAACACAAAGTACAGCTGAGGCTAACGGGAATGTCATTAGTTTTGCGAGTATCTGGTCATAAACCAAAGTGTCAGACAAATAAATATTTTGACCTGATGATGGCACTAGATGATAAGTCAGAAGATAATCAAAGTTATTACATATATCAGTATATATGTCATCCTGAGGGGAATGATTGTGTGTACCAGACTTCATGATTTTTGTTGAGGCATTGTACTCAAAACCACAAATGTCAACCTCATGGTGGCGCTAGAGGAAAAGTCAGGGGACTAAATTTCATGGCAATCCATACAATAATTGTTGAGATGTTTAGTCTGGACCGAAGTGGTGGACCTGCCAACCAATCAGCACTGCCATCCATAGAGCCACACCGCTAGCATGTCTAAAAATATAAACAATATAAGAATATATATGATAAAATGAGATATAGTTTAACAGTTGAATGTAATGCATAGAAGAAACGAGATAAAATCAAAAAGAAAAGGGAGATTTTGAAGGAGAAACTATTCCCTTCTGTCCTGATGTGGGCAATTCTGTTCTGCAAAACATCAAATAACGTGTGGAAGCATAAAGGGGAGTGTTTCAGAGGAAGAGATAAGCTTTGTGGATTATAGTGAGGTACAAAAGGTGAAGGGGAGAGCGTAGATGAGGTAGATGAGATGTGAGGGGTGGTGCAGGGCATGGGGGGGAGGGGGGAGGGCTGGGAGTTTTGTGGTTGGGGGTCTAGCAGGTAAATAGGTGAGGGCATAGTTGTGGTCTGGGCATGCTGGATCCTGTCAGGCGGAGGATGCGGGTACCAGTAGGAGTTGGAGGAGATCAGAGAGCCTGCTGGATGTTATCTCTCTGTCCATACCATACCTGCAGGTCGACTCACCTGAGGTAGCAGCCAATCACGTTCTCCGTCGGTCTGTCTGCTCATTTCCCCTCTGCTCCCTCTAACGTAAAGGTTCATTTCTCCTACATTGGCATAACATCACGTTTTGCTTGGAGCAATAGATAGTAAGTCTATCTAAGTGATTGTTTTTATCTTGACAATATTAAGATTTAAATAAACATAGTAAGAGAAAGGAAAAAGAAAAAGAACAAGTACTGCAAAAGTCAAGAATACTACAGCAAAACACTGAATCGACAAACAAAACAAGACATAACAATGCACCGACACACCAAGGCAGACAACCGCGGCACCATCTGGAATGATGTCCCTGTGTTTAATCAAATTACCACGCACCTGAGGTTATATAACTATACACAATGCGCAGAGAGGGAAGGAATGAGGGTTACAAGGGGCCTATAGCTGTGTATATTTGCCCTGTGGGACCCGTAGCAGGTTAATCTGGCGGCCATGGGTTAGGATTTAGAATGACATGCACCACCATTACAACTACAACTGATTTTATTAATGATTATTTAGGTATTTATTTAATTAGTCTAATTAGTTTGTAATAGGATGACACTTTCTTTACGCCAAGAACCACAATGGAAATATGTTTGAGGCTTTATTGTGTCATCCTGCAACATTTTGTATTTGCTTGTGATTCACTGCCCTCCTTCTCATAAAATAAAAATAATAAATGACACAATAATTTCTTCATTGCTGTTAATGTATCTCGTGCTGTAAAGAGGAGGTGGGGCGACCCCTGGTGGTGACGTGTTGCGCCTGCGGGTTTTTTTTTTTCTGCCACGGCGAAGTAGACGTGGCAGTGACGTCAATGCCGGAAATGACCCGGATCGGAACTTTAACTCCTGGGTTGATTAGTTTTCAGCAGAAACGCCGAGGGCTCTTCGAAACACGGCGAAATGTCGACCCAGGTAAGTTGGAACTGACCGACGTTTGTCTTTCGAGTAAGATTAAACCCCGCGTGGTTAATTTAGGTCGAATTTAGCCGAGAGAAAAGCGGGAGAGACCGTATGGAAAGCCCGGTTAGCTTTCTGTAACGTTAGCCTGTGGTTAGCCGGTCAGGCCGCGGTCAGCTGTGTGTCGTGATGGGCGGCCTTTACGCACAGAGAGCTGGTCCAGACTTGAGATAACCATTGTTACCTACTGGTGTGTATGTTCAGCTCGCCTGTGTTTGTGAGCTGTGGCGGTTGTTTGCCGTTTATTGCCTGGTTGTTGTGGTCTAGTCGTCTCCTCGTCGTGTGCCGTTAACTGGCGGCGCCGGCTGGCTTTTTACCACCCAACCCGCCCGGTTGTGTGTTTTTATCAGTTACATTTCAAGCTGTCAGCCTGTGAGCCTAAAAGTTTGTTTTGACACGTCTTTTTTCCCCCCGTTACCGCAGCCGTGTGTGTACACATGTCCATGACTGACACCCCCCCTTGGATGTGAGTTTGCCTGCGCACCGGGAGGTCTTCCTGTTTATCCACCACAGAGCAGAGGAGCAGGACCCGACAGTCAGCTGGTTTGTGGTCTACAGCGGACTGGTGACCCTTTACCGGCGGCAGGATGACGTGCCGTGACCGGACCCTCGAGTTCCAGTCGGCCTGTAAATCTCTCCAGGGCAGACCGGTATGTTGGCACAGGACACCCGGTATCTCAGCACAATAATATCGGGAACACTTAATGTGAAATTAGGCATCTTCCCCAACTTTATAGTATGTACATTACACAAGTACACGGATGTGTTTTCAGTGCAGATTTTTGTAGCGTTGATGCCTTTTGGTTTTGGTTCCTTGTTTACTCTTCTCTCTCCGTCTAGTTTTGGTTCCACAGAGGGTTGCAGTAGTCTGAACAGATGTATTTAGTTATTTTGTCAAGTCAAAAAACATTAATAAAAAGCACTGGCCTACTCCCAATTGCACATGGTCAAGTTCAAGCACAAATTGATGTTCTTGTTGTCTTCCTTTAGCTGTGTTGAGTCGCCTGTTTTACTGTAAATCCCCAACTGGCCACAAAATATGATTTCTAATCTCAAAAATAATGGTAAATACAAGTCAATCAGCTATACCAGTATTAGACATCACAGAGATATTAATGTCAATCTTTATGACGGCTGATATAAAACAACCAATGGCAGTACAGACATGCCAAAGACACGTTTAAGGTCATTTAGTGTCTCCGTTACATAGTTTATCTACCAGAGAGCACTGACAAGTTGTTCAGAACATATTGTGGTCACAGATCTGTAAAAGACAACTTGTAAGGGATCAAAAATGCTTGTTGTATATGTATAAAAATGGCAATATTGGCCAATATATTGTTATCAGATTTTTAAAAAAATCCTCAGATATCACTGTTGGTATCGGCCTCAATAATCCAGTATCATATGGACTATAATCACAGGTTACCAGTGCTCATAGTGACACCTTAAAACATGATTACTTAGTTTGACCAACAGCCCCAAAACCCATATTTTGAACTAATAATAAAGTAATAGAAGGAAGCATGTAACCAGGAAATATTGTCATTTTTACTTAATAATTGACTACAATGTTAAGTAGGTCAATAAATTGGAATCAATGAATTCCCTGTTACTTGACCAATTGATTACTCCTAAATCAAAGTTGAGTTCTGTAGTCATATTTTCAGCCTCTTAGTTTAAATTCATCTTTCCATCTCATTCTCTCCACTTTTTGTCCTCCCCTGGCAGAATGGAGTCCAGCCCAGTAAACCGGCTCTCAGTGCCCTCAGGCAGCGCAGTGACTTCACAGTTATGGCCAAGTAAGTTCCTCTTCGTCTCTTTTCCTGTGTTTCAACAGCTCATAAATATTTGCTGAATGTACTTGTTCTTGTATGTTGATTTTGAGCGTTGCATTATTTGTATTCACATATCATTATCCTCCTCATCCCTGTTTGCGTGTGAAATGTATCTTTATTGCACTTGTGTAGCATACTTCAATAGAAATCCAGTTTAAGTTAAATGAGAAATGAATAGTAAGTTTTTGTGGAGAGATTGGCCCAGGGCCTAGCATAGCACAAAGACCGTAAGCAGGGAGACAGAGCGAAGCGATAAAATTCATATAATACAAGCCTATTTCCCAGAATGTGGGAGTTCTCCTTTTATATGTGAATGACAAAGAAAGCTACATTTTTGTTTGTTTGTTTCCTTCTAGGAGAATTGGAAAAGACTTGAGCAATACATTTGCCAAACTGGAAAAGCTCACCATTTGTAAGTGTTCCTTTTTAATGTTATTTTAGCATCATTTAAAATATTGCGTCACATCGTCCAAAGTGCTCATTCTACATGCTGTCGTTTTGATGTTTCAGTGGCAAAAAGAAAATCTCTATTTGACGACAAGGCAGTGGAAATCGAGGAGCTAACGTACATCATTAAACAAGTGAGTTGAATTGTTAACTTCCCATAGAATGCAGTCTGGCAAACATACTGTACATTACTTATGTATAGAGCAGCTTTTTATAATCCTGTAAATATCTAGTAACTTGTAAAAATGTATTCCCTGTTTTCTACCTCTCCTGTGTTTATGTTTTTAGGACATCAACAGTCTAAACAAACAGATCGCACAGCTGCAGGACTTGGTGAGGTCCCGCGGAGCTCCGGGTGGCCGACACATCCAAACCCACTCTAACACTATAGTGGTGTCATTACAGGTATATTCAATAAGGTCTAATTCATACTATATTGTATATGTGGCTAACAAGTGGCTGAAATTATTTAAATCCTGGTAAACTTTGCTTTTGTGTCCAGTGTTTTTTGAAATTAGTCTGAAAAGAAACAAGGTTAAACTAACATTTTAAATTTTAAAATATTCTATGTTATCATCATTTTTATATTATTGTTTGTGAACCTTTAAATCAAGTTGTGCTTTTGTTCACATACAGTAAAATAGAGGAAAGCGTGTCATTTTAAAACTCTTTCCACAAAAGTATTTTTGTATGTCATATATAATGGCATCAGAAAATGAAGAATTCGTGCTCACACATTGGTGCTCTGTAACAAAGCTGAATTATCTGTACTTATCTGTAACTTTGCTGTATCTTTTGTTGTCCACAGTCCAAACTAGCGTCAATGTCCAATGACTTCAAATCAGTCCTTGAAGTCAGAACAGAGGTGAGAAGCATTTGGTATACTTAATCATTCAAAGGCAGAAAATACTGGCACAGGTTTCAGTCACGTTTACCACCTCCATCATTTGTCCCTTTTCCTGCAGAACCTGAAGCAGCAGCGCAGCAGGAGAGAGCAGTTCTCCCAGCCTCCCGTCTCGTCTTCTCCTCTGATGGCCAACAACTTCAGTAAGTTTGTCTTCATCTTAGCGTCACGCTTGTAGTCACTCACTATGATTTTTACAAGGGTCTCGCGTTAAAGTAACGGCACTAACAGGGAAACACTGCATGCTGTTGTAGCTTCATAAGGGCGTGTTCACTCTATACTGATGATATGTGGGAAACGTTTGTTTTTTGTGCTGATTAAACACTTCACGTGTTTTGAGATTTGTCAGAACCAACAAGCAGCTGTATTGCATTCAAATCACAACCTAAAAATAATCTCCTGTAGCACAGACAAGGCTAAAAGGTACATTTCCTATCATAACATTCTGGTTTCATACTGACTAACTAACCTTACATGATGCACAAACTCTACCCTCACAAATGATATCCTGGCCAGCTGCGTTCCTCTAAAAATGTTGAATGTTTCCCAACTTTAGAAACCAAATGTTGCCTAAAACGCTGCCTGCTCATCTGTTCATCTAACATGAAAATTATGCTGGCAGATTCAAAAAGTGTAATAGAGTGAACACACCTTTTTATTGTTTCTTTGTTTTGGCTTTGAGGCAGTATTCGACATGTCTGGCTCCTGCTCAGTTTACCGTTTTGCTAAACAAATAGCTAAACAGGCTTCTTACCAGAGAGACCCTCTGATTAGCACAGGGAGCTCAGATGCTTCCTGTGCAGGCATTTACACTGCCAGTAAAATGTTTATGAACAGCCTATATTTCAGCTTTCTTGGTTAAATCTCAAACATTGTGCTCACTGTTGATTTCCTACGAAAACATATACGTAGCAAATTGATATTTAAATGCTTGCAGTATTTTATTTTATTGGAAATAACATATATATATATATATATATGTTCCAATTTTTATAAAATTGGAAATTAGGCCATTGTAGCTGACAACATAGAGTGTAACTGTCCAGGCTTAACTGGTTGACCTGTCCAGTGCGTCTGCCTTTAATAATGTACATATTATACTATTACTGTACTTGGACATACAATACAAAGGTTTACCTCTTTGGATCAGTCGTGGAGGCAAATGTCTGCTCTTTGACACAAAAAAGACAAGATTATTATGTTTTATTACAATAATAAAACAAAAAGTTATATTGTTTTAAAAGTTCTTATCTACCTGTTTATATTTCCTAATTTCCGGTTATTTACAGTGAGCAGACTGGTTGAAATTTAGCTACACATAGATGTACAGAAACATATTGACTGGCACTGTACTTCTCGAACAGCTGTTGTAATAGGGAACTGCTCGAAATCCTTGTGAATGATTATTACTGTATTTGGTCATCTATAATGCAAAAATTAAAAAATATTTTAGGGAGCCGAAAAAAAGGGGCCCAGGAGCCGCATGCAGCTCGCGATCCGCGCAATGGTTACCAGGGCAATACAACCTCAAATTTAAAAGGTATTTCCCTGGAACGTTTGACTCTCCCAGCGGGTATAACTAGCTGTTCTTTCTGCTTTCCCCTCTACCATTGAGAATTTCCGTCTAATCTCGTTATACGTGTGTGTTTTGCTTATTGTCTCCCTTCAGAGAGCTCGGTCCTGATGCAGGATGAGTCCAGGAGTCTGGGGGATGTAGCCATCGATATGGACTCTCAGAACAATCCCTTGCAACTCCAGCTTATTGATGAGCAGGTAGACTGCTGGTGTATATTTGTCAAAGCCAGGCAGATGGAGAGAAATGTGTGCGTCTCATTTGCTAGCACAAAAACTGGGAAAAAATATCGATATTGTTCATTCTTAAAGTCAGTTGATTCACAGTGTTGTTATTTTTGCCACTATAAGTAGGAAATGTATCCACCCTAAACTTTGTCGAAATATAGGATTACAATCTTTGGTGAAAATGACGGAATAGGTTCATTTATATGCTCTAATGTGGCCCTTTTTGAAATCTTGCTGGCTGTGCCATTACAGGACTCATATATCCAGAGCCGTGCAGACACCATGCAGAATATTGAGAGCACCATAGTGGAACTGGGCTCTATATTCCAGCAGCTGGCACACATGGTCAAGGAGCAAGAGGAGACCATCCAGAGGTAAGATGGAGCTAGAAATGGAGGGTCGAGGAAGGAGAGATCTCTCAGAGACGAAGGAAATGATGAGATGTTAGTTAGGAATAGTTTCACATTTTTGGAAATAGGCTAGTTTGCTTGCTTGCTGAGAGTTGGATGAGAAGATAGATACCACTCTCATGTCTGTACGGTAAATATGAAGCTCGAGCCAGTTTAGCTTAGGTTAGCACAAAGACTGGAAACGGGAAACAGCTAACCTGACTCCTATCAGCACCCCTAAAGCTCACTAACTAAACTAAACTAACACGTTATATATTGTTTGTATGATACGTACAAATGTAAAAACTAAGTAAAAGGTTTATGGGGAGTTGCGTGCTGAAATGATTGAAGTCTTGTCATCACCGTGAGGTTGCCAGACTCCAGGAAGTCTCAGGTCCGGCCAAGAAATGGTTCCAACACATAACCCCCCTAAAGCTACAACTTGTCATTTTTACACTTTACACATTTTTATACAGATTAAACAAACTACCTTTGGACAGAGCCAGGCTAGGTGTTTCCCCCTGTTTCCAGTCTTTATGCTAAGCTAACCTAACTGGCTGCGGCTCCATATTTAGCGTATAGACATGAGAGTGGCATCAATCTTCTCGTCTTAGCGAGGATTAGGAACCTGGGCATAAAGAAGGGATGTAGAGAGCAAACGAGTGCTAGAATTTGAGTGGTGGTGACTATCTTAAATAAGTAATTTAAATTCATATTAATAGCTTTCACTTTATGGACTAAAATATGGAAACTTTTAATCACATATATAACTTGCCAGTTATCTCCCAAACTGACTGATTAGAAAGAAAATTGATTATAAGTAACATAATTTGCGTCGGTTGTAAAAGTCCCATCTCACTAAACTGCCGGTCGTGCTTCTCTCACAGGATCGACGCTAACGTGGAGGACACACAGCTGAACGTGGAGGCCGCCCACACAGAAATCCTCAAATACTTCCAGTCAGTTTCTTCCAACCGCTGGCTGATGATCAAGATCTTTCTCGTCCTCATCGTCTTCTTCATCATCTTTGTCGTCTTCTTCGCTTAAAGAAAAGAGGAGCGGCTGAGGGGAGGGGAAGTAAAGCTAAAGCTGGACTGAGGCGACATGTCCAGACAACACATTTGAAGGACAGACTTCTCTATGAAAGCGACAGTTTGATGGAGGCTTGGGAGACTTTTCGATTAACACAGACTTTTCGGTTATTCCTGAGCCACAGACTCTTGATCTTAATTCGACAATTCAGTGAAGAATGAAGATGTTGAACTCTGTCCAAATGAAAGAATAAATTATCTAAAATCCCCACTTTGTATAGAGAGAGCAAATAACTGCTCTGTATTGTACTTTGACCAATTATTCATAAACATTTAATCAAAAATGGCTATTATTTAATGGTTTGATTCTGCAAACTGTCTTTTTAATTTAGATTTTTTTTTGTTCACCCCCTGTACAACATGTCATTATTATATCAAAGCCAAACAACAGAATTGGAGTTTATCCTCAGATAATTTTGCTTCTTAGTTGACTGTGTCACTTGTTTATCAACAATTCTCCACATACCACCATTCAGTAAGTAGTTTTTTTTTTTTATTCAGTTATATTCTGTTTTGCTTTCAAAGTTTATTTGCCAAATGGGTACTCTTGTAGATCTGTGATACAATACGAAGACACTCGCTGTGGTCCAGTTTTTCGTGTCCCAAAGGCACGAGAAGGCAGTTACAGCAAGCAGAAGGGAACTTTGCCGGTGTAATTCAGGCCCAAGCTGTACGAAATGTTGATAAGTTATGTAACAACGCTGTTTTAAATGAAACTCTTTGGTTGCCCGCCATGAGGCAGGTTGAATGGTTGGTTGAAAAAGTGTAAACCTTGCACATTCGGTGCTGCAGAGAGACTTCAGCATAAGCGTCAAGTATCTGAACGGGTTTGATATCAGTGCTTATGAAGGGGGGTTAGACTGGTTGTGAAAACCCACTAATGAAGTGACTCAACCAGCCAGATTCCCTGGAAGTGTCTGGTTGGATGTCACATTTGTAGTTACTTTCCTTCTTTATCTTTCTAACGTACCGGATGTTATTTAAATGACCACAGAAAACAGTTCTTCCTATTTTTTCCCTGTCTGTTTTTTCTCTCTTTTTTTTTTTTTTTAGCCAAATGCCTTGACTTCAATGTATAAAGTGCAAATAGTGATAATGATGTATTGATGAGAAAGTGCATATTAATAAAATAATAATGGGGTGCTGGCATTCATGCTGAGACTTTCTTGGGATAAGAGGATTAGTCAGCAGTGATATAATTAGCTGTGCTGGGCTAGGAGGCTAAGGCGAGTGCTAAGCAGTGAGATATATTCAACACATTTAAGACAGATTTAAAGACATTTATTACACTGTACAGGCCCAAAACTGACCAAAATTGCATATAAATATTTTGCCTTTTCAACAACAATAAAGTGATACAGGTCCATGCATCTTTAATTCCTTTTGTAGAAAGGCTTCGAGGCTGCTAGACTTGAAAAATCTACACTCAACAGATATTAATGGGCCAAAATCCAAGAGTCACATTCAGTTTCAAATGTTACACAACTGTACCTATATTTAAGCCGAAATAATAGACAGACTTCTTTGTTAAAACAACTGTTTTAACCACATAGAAGTGCTGAGAGCATTTTATATTTATTTCCCTCATATACACATCATAATCATAATAAAAAACAAGATTACAGATGATTCTAGTTATTCCCTGCTTGAAAGGATTTGCTTGATGGATACACTATGAGAGCACCTGTTAACTGAGCAGGTGATCTGGAGCCAAACTGACTGCTGAATATACAGATGAGTGGCCTTAGCTGAACTCCCCCCGACCCCAACCCCCATCTACTGCAGAAGACGGCTGTCTTGTCTGTTGCATAACATGTCTTTAAAGGGACAGTTCATGATTCATTAGGAGCTGTTGTACCTTATATAAGCTGTTTGTTATTAATGATACCCGAGGCATGTGTAGGTTAGTAATGCAAGAGATTTTACTCAATCGAACTCCATGCAGCACACTTTAGTTTTTAGCCACGTTAGCGGCGTGGCTCTATGGATGGCAGTTCTGGTTGGTTGGTAGGTTCATCACTTTGGTCCAGATTGAAATATCTCTACAACTATTGGATGGATTTCCATGAAATTTTGTACTGACATTCATAGTCCCCAGATGATGTACCCAATGACTTTGGTGATTTTCTGACATTTCCTGTAGCGCCACCAGCAGGTTGACATTTGTGGTTTTCAGTGAGATGTCTCGATAAATATTGGATGGATTTCCATGAAATTTGGTACACACATTCATGTTCCCCTGAGGGTTGATCCCATGACTTTTCATCTAGCACCATCAGCAAGTGAAAACTAGAATTTGGTTTATGACCAAATATCAGCTAAACTAATGACATTCCCATCAGCCTGAGCTGTACTTTGTGTTTAGCACTAATTAGCAAATGTTATCATGCTAACAAACTAAACATGATAAACATTATGCCTGCTAAACATGTTAGCATTGACATTGTCAGCATGTTAGCATGCTCACATTTAGCTCAAAGTGCAGCCTCACAGAGCTGCTAGCATGGCTGTAGACTCTTGGTCTTGTTTTAACAAGTTTGTACCTGTCAACACAACAAAATGCTAACCGCATGTTTCAGAATAAAACAATAATGCTTTTGGGATGGACTAAAGACTTCAAGTTCATTAGCAATTAGAAATCACTCTAAGCCCACTCTATAGACCAGTGATTCCCCGTCAGGGGTATTTGTACCCCAGGGGGTACTTCTGCAGTTACCAGAGGGTACATGGAAAATTGTGAAGCTTAGCTAATTTGAAAAAAATAGTGTTTAGGAGAAAAAACCAACACATAAGTAAGATGTAAGATGCTTTATAGTTATTGTCACAATAACTTAGCAACTATGGTAGTATGACTGCACAAGACATGCCTCAGTTTTCTACCAACCTGAGTCAATTGTTAGTTGATTCAGACTGCAGAATGACTAGCTGGAAAAAAGACAACAAAAAGCTAAAAGTAAAGATACTGTAAATGGTTGAAACAACCAGTTTCTGTCACTCCAAATGGCAGTACAAATGCAAACTTGGCCAAAACTACTAAAAAATACCATTGAACAATATCATAAAGACATCCCTTCTATCAAAGGGGTATGATAAAGGGGTACTCAGGCCCATCTGATAGGGCTGTGGGGGAACGTCGGATAAAAAAGGTTTGGAACCACTGCTCTAATCACTGCTTCTCCTTTTCAAAGAGGCCAAATGATTACGAACAAGAAAACTTCAAATCTATTTTTGAACGCTACCTTCCCTCCTTCCTCCACATTCCGTTTTTCTCTCCTCCCCATATTTACAGCATGCTGACCCATCTCTATTTTGTGCTCACTTTACCTCCTTCTCTTACTCCTCATTTTCTCCCCCTAACAGAACTCATCTACAGATGATCCTCCTCTTCCCACCATCTTCTCCACATTGTCTCTCCCCTGACTCTCTCCCTCCCTTCTCTCACCCATGGGCACTCTGCTCCATAGGGCTGATCTCTGGCATGCTCCTGCTCCTTCCCTTCCTCGCCCTGGCCTTGATGGCGTCGTCCTCCCCTTCTCCATCCTCCTCATCGGACCAATCCATCTCCTGCTGCAGATTCCCCCTGGAGCTGGTCATGCCGCTGCCCTTGAAGAACTGACCCGTGCGGAACTTGGTGCGGAAAGAAACGAAAGAGAGGCTCTTGCTGCGCTGCTGCTTCTCAAAGGCGGAGTCCTGCGTCTGCACGTCTTCATTTCCGTTCATCTCGTCCACGCAGTCGCGTAGCACTGAGCGAAACAGCTGGGGAACCTCGTGAACCTCAGGCTCCATCTGCGACACCAGCCTCCTGAACCTGCAGTGGGAGGAATAACTGCGAGCATTAGGAACAGCCTGATCTAAAATAACACACACATTTAGAGAGAACTTAACAGTCAAGACAAAACAAAACAGAAACAAAAAGAAGGCAGACAGATGTAGCCGTAATGGTGGAGGTGCCACCGCCACCAAGTGGGCAGTGCAGTCCAGAACTCGCCCCTGGTAGGATATGAACCCTGATTACTAGAGAAGAATGAGGAGAGGTGCCCTTAACTATTAAGATGTCATGCATGTAGTCTCTTAGAGAAAGAACAGGGATCTGAGAGTATCAGCTTACTTTCCAGGTTAAGGGTGTTATAGGGATTAGATTGAAACCCTGCAGCTCTCTCCTCTTCTGTTTCTTCTTCATATTCTATGTTCCTGCCTGCATTTCATGCTCTTTGTCCCTTACTGTCTTTGTCTACTTCAACCTGCGTGTCTCTGGCTTTACATCTCACTCTTTGTTTCAACTCATACTTTCTCAATTTCAATTTCAGTAACAGTTACACCTCTCTCTTTCTGCCAGTTTGTGTCTACAACATGTCTCTCTATGCCTCCTTGTCTTTTTGTGGTCTTTCTCACCTAACGATCACAGGGCCACACTGTGCAGGAAGGATCTTGGCACAGAGTTCCTGCAGTTCCAGCAAGTCGTTGGGTGTCAGCTCGTAGGGCTGTGGGGTCGGGGTGTTGGCCAGCCAGCTGTAGTCAGCTGTGGAGGAGGAGCTGCGACGGCGGCGCCGACCCTCTGTCGCCCGCTCCAAACGGATGCGTTCAGTGCGCTTCACCATGGCTCCCAACTCCAACATCAGAGTGTTGGTCACCAGTTCCTCAGAGCTGCGCTGGCCGGGCACTTTGGGCTCAAGGGAGAAAACAGCAGTCCAAGGAAACATCTAAAGGAAAAAAGGACAGCATTGGTGGAGAGTTATGTCACAGTTTAAGGAAGAAAAAGAAAAACAATATCCTTTAAAACTGGCTGTGGCTTTCACCATACCCAACTTTAAGCAAGTTCACATTGAGGGTTGTAGTATTTTAGAATTATATTGCAGGACAAAGACAAAGCAAAAGGTCATAGAAACATTTTGGAGACCATTAAATCACCTCAGCAGTCAGTCTGTAGGACTATTTTACATTTTTGATGCAAAGAATATCAGATGTCGGGACTTAATCACAGCTACTGTAAATGTTTAGAGATTTTAAGCTTCCATACTCAGAATGAAACCTCTGAACCTTCATTCCAGATAAATCTCATCAGTATGATCAAATAAAACATGACCCATAATAGGTATAATTGTGCACATGCGAATGACACAATTCACTGACTGATCAATACAAACCATTCACCTTTTCTTAAGAAGACTGTTATGACTTGTTATTCTCTTGCTGTAAATGCTATCAAAGAAGTTTAATTATTGTCTTACCTTCATGAAACTGGGTTTACAAAGCTGCAGTGTATTCTTGTCTGACAGAAATCCACCTGTTGTCTGGTGAAGCCTCTGTTAGCAGCCAGATGAACAGCAGGCCTCCATGGGCTTGTGACATTCAAAAAGGGTCAAGCTCCCCGGACTCCAGCTGGTGGCACACAGCTACCTGACTGCCTTGCTACCTTTGACGGTCCTTGGCAGACAGGGCGAGTACTTTTGTGAGGAGCCCGTGGAGCGTGTGTGTGAGTTTGGGATTGAGAATAAATGTAATCCTGTATTAATAAAGAGCGAATGACGAGATGAGCTTACCTCACATGAGTGCACACCTAGGCGAGGAGTAGGTGTTTGTGTGTGTGACTGACAGAATTCAGGTGGGCTGTTTATATAATAACACGTGATTGTTGCAAATTTTAATTTCATTTTGACCACGTGTTTCCCAATTTTATTTTATTTTTATAGAGAATTTAAAGCTGTAAAGAAGGTTTCAGCTCATACACACAAGCAGCCTGGACACCGTCTTGCTCAAAAGTACTTTAAACCACTTCCACAGTGTCTGACAGAGATGTTCCTGGGCAGTCGTGAAATTTTACCCAGCATACTTTCTGGCTCCAAACTGTTAGGCTACTGCCATTACACCCAGCACAGTCCTTGAAAATAACACAGTGCATGTCTGAAAATGGTCTCCCAGTTTGCAGACAATAATCCTTTACGCACACCTTTAATTACCAGACAGTTATGGCCGACCATTACATAACTACCCACATAATCTCTCTTTCTCACACTTATAAACGTTCAGGTGTTAGCAGTCTGTCCTACTATCTAGCACATGGTATTGTATGTAAGGTAACTCCAGGATAGTTCCTGGGTTTCTGCACCACTCAGCACTGAACCACCAAATCCCAGATTACATTCAAATCCAGAGCCTACCTGGAAGAATGAGTGGTTATAATGACTGTTATAATCTAATTACAGTTGCCTACAGAGGATGCTGTTTACTGCTGCACCTAAACGTAAATGGTTCTGTAAGTGATCAACCAGTGTTGATTGATTAATTGAGCGCATTTGATGATTAGAAATACTGGAATTCTGCACAACATCAGGTACAATCATCAGGGATAAAAACACAAAGGATTATTTCCATTATGGTCCTCCAACATCCAACAAACAACACAGCACAAAACCATAACACCAGTCAAACACACGTACAGTACAACGCACATACAGAGTGGCTAAGCTTACAAACCATCTTTTAAAGGCCATTTTAAAGATGCACTCTGGTGTGATCCCCTTTAGACTTGTAGAAAGCTTATTTCAGTGTACTGCAGCAAAATAAAGAAATGTTTTTTACCTATCAAACTCTTAAAATGAAAGTATATCATTTGTTCTTGCCTCATGTGGAATAGCTGTTAGTGTCTTTTATCAGATAAACCAGTTTTGTTTAACAATTTGATGCGTTAGCAACATTTCACTGTGATAGAGATGACCGTCTTCTCAACATTGAGTTTCCTGAAGTGGTCAGATTCAACATGTGTATATGGATGAAGTTTTAAAATTATCCTCATTAATTATGTTCTTTTTGTTGTAACTTCCGTATTACCAGAAGGTGGCAGCATAGTCAAAGTGACCTCAGCAAGAAAATGTGGCTTTACTGGCTAAAAATGTAATCCCTAGCTTCAGCCTTAGAAAGAATTGCCTCACCAGATAGATATTGGTCACTTTCTAGATATGTTACACTATTTTTATTGGCAATCAAAGATTTCCCAGCTTCAAATGTAAGTCTGTCTGAGTTTCCTTTTACAATAAAGAGGATAGCTTATGACTTTCAAAGGTGGATGGATAATATATAGCCAAATGCTTAAAACTTAAAGAGCCCTACTTAGAGACTGTTAGACATAAGTTTTATCTTCATGAGGCATTAGTTAAGCACAATCATCTGGAAAGAAATGTCTTGAAATCATTCATATACATTCAAAAGACAAGAAGACCCAAAACACTACCCTGCAGGACTCCACAACAATGTCCCCTTTACATCAAATACTTTGCCCCTGAAAAAACATTTTAAATGTTGTATGCTGCTTTTTCGTCGCTACATCTCTGGGAGCTTGTGTGGGCCTCCATTTTGTGGAGCCATCAACACGTACGGTACCTTTCAGGTGTGATGGGTAATTTGTTCCTCGGCCAGCCACTGTTTCTAGAACATGGTAGCTGGACTGTCTGCTTTCTGTCTGCTCATATCCTAATTGCAATGGTAATAGAAATAGAAATAGTAACAGTTAACAGTAAATTAATCACATTGAGGGAGGCCCTTGCCAAATCATTCTTCACAGTGAGCCACCTCAGTATGTTTGTGTGTAACTATACTGTATGATTTCTATCATTGTGTGTCCATTCTGTCAAACAGTGCAGTGTCACCCAGTGAATTAACGGGTACATCAGGTCACCCAGATACAGCATTGATAGACTATCTGAGGTTAATAGAAGAAAAGTAGATTAATAACCAGTTGGTCGCCAGTCAAGAATGACACTGTGTCTTGCTCAGTTTCAATCATACTTTATGTGACCCAGTGAAGCGCGAGGTGTAATGCTAATGGTGCTCCAGATGAGAAAACTACAAACGTGAAATGTTTTTGTTTTTTGGCAGAATTTAGAATTTGTTTAATTAATATTATGTTATGTTTTTAGCACACTTTTCATACAGTATCTTTAAAATCGCATGCACCACATATTGCCAAAAGTGTTTTTGTCATTATCACTTATAATTTTTAAGAATAGTGTTTGGGGCAATAGTAGGAGCAATCAAATTTTGTTTAAGGCCACAAAAACTCTTGGCCCTGTATGGTATCAAAACCTAGTCAAAATCTGTTTAAGAATGATAAAGATGTGTCAACTGAGCACTTGTTTTAATAGTTATTAAAACTTACTTTGTTTTAATTGATGCAAATCTCAAATTTCTGTGTGAGATTTGTCTTTCAATTTGTAACCTGGATGAAAACAACGTCTGGAAACATGGAGGATTAACCTGTGTTAAAAGGGGGAAAAAAGCTGATGTTGCCCCTATTACGCCCTCTTCCCTCCAGATCTCTGTACATAATTGTGCCCAGTATTCCTAGGCTGAAGCACTTAATTTGATTAAACGCACTGTCATTTGACTTATGGTCCACTTTTTCCAGAGGCTGTCTCAGACAGGCAACTCCACCATGGTTGAAATCTCCACAAAAACTGGTAAGTGGACCTTGAGAACCTGGGTATTTTGGGCCCAGGGCAGTTGCCAGCTCTGCCAGTTTGGCAATCAAGCCTTAGCTGGAGGGAACTTTTGTCTTTGCCTTTCTTGTAAATACCACTCTCTTCTGTCTTGTTCTCTGTTAAACATATTGCTGTATATCCAAACTTCCAGACACATGGCAATTAAATTCCAGCCACAGACCTCGCCGACTTATTGGTTTCCAAGTGACAAGAAGGTCCACGTTTGCATTTTGAGACTACAAACAATTTGGCGGAGGCTGTTGTATGATTGTGAAGTTACCTGCCTGTGAGAGTAAAGATATGTCTCCATGTAAAGCGGCAGCTGCAGGTGCTGCAGGTGTTGCGGTGAGGCGTCGTCGCTAGAGGTCATCAGAGGTTCACGCTGCCCTGCTACGTCACTGACCCCCCCCGCTCCGCCTCGCGCCACCGCGAATCTGTGTCTGTTGGCTCGTCAGCCGCACGAGACGCGCGGCACGTTGTCTCAGATGTGAAACTGTCGGTTAACGTCAGTTGTCGGCTTCGGCTCGGTTAAAAGCGACCCGTTCGCTCGTTGTACAGCGAAGAACCGGAGGCTGTCGTTACTTCTTTCAGCAGCGGTGTCGGAGCACCGTCACCGCTCTGTGAGCCTCCCTGGCGGCTGGAGCCCTTTGTGGCTCCCGAGTGAATGGTAAGTAGCCTCGGTGTGGGGTTAGCTTGTAGCATCGCTGCTGGGTTAGTCGTCCGTCACTGAGCGCTGATGGACCGAGCGCTAACAGGCGATAGAAAAGTCTGTCTCAGCCGGTCGTGGCGCGGTTCCGGTTAACTCACTGACGGTGTTCACGATGGACGTTAAATTGAAATACAACTTTTTTTTTTTTTTTTGTTCTTTGGAAGTTGTCTGTTGTTCTGTGTGAACCTCGTGATCAAACGTTGGCACGGCACAGGCCAGGGTCCAACCTCTGGATCTCTGCCTCCTCCGACTCCTAAAACCTGCTCTAAGCTGCTTCATTAACATTTAGCAAGAGGGGATGACTAGTTTCTTCCTTTAGTGGTCATAATACCAGAGCCAGTGTGGCAAACATAAATCTATAGATGCAAGACTAAGATGGGTAATTATTTTCTGTATGTTGGTGTCATGTAATAAAAAAGCTGTCTCCTTTATTTATGGTGTCAAATCCTCCTACCTTCAAGGAATATGTGTCAGGTGGATATTATTCCTTAACAGAGTGGACGTTTTATGTTTTAATCCATTGATTGTTGCATCTCGAACAATGTCTCATAGCTGTTGTCTTTTATGATGTGGTTATCTTCTACTTTGTCTGATTCTTGGGAAAAAAAAAAAAAAGAAGTGTTAAATGTTAATATGTTTGATATTGCCAGTTCTTAGTGCCTATTTTCTAACATCTGTTAGGTCAGAAATTGAATACCTGTCTCCATTTCTTTTTTAAGATAATTTTTTGGCATTTTACCTTTTTATTTGAAAATGTACAGTAGATAAACAGGAAACATGGGGAGAGATATGCAACAAAAGTCACCAGCCAAAATCCAAGAGGATGTACATAGTATGTGTCTTAGACCACAAGGTCATGGCAACACCCTGCTTGTCTCTATCTTGATAAATAAGCAGACTGTGAAAAACTAGTGACAACAATGGAAATAAGTCCAGGACTTTATTATTCGGCCCCTTTCAAAGTCACATATGTTGTATTTTATCAATATATTCAAACGTTGCCATTAAACTAGACTAGAGCTGAAACAATTAGTTGATGGGAAAAAATTAATTTGCTATAATTTTGATAAGTCAATTATCCAGGAAAAATGGCAAACATTCTCTGGTCACAGCTTCTGAAATATGAGCATTTGCTGCTTTTTTCTTTGTTATATCATTGTAAATTTAATACGTTTGGGTTTGGACTGATGTTCTGACAAAATAAGAAATTTGAGGATGCGGGCTTGGGCTCTGGGAACTTATGACAGGGATCTTTTTTTCACTATTTTCTGACATTTTATTGCCAAACCTATTGAAATCACACACACACACTCACTCACTCAAGTCCTTCTACAAAAGTGTTATTGTAATGTCTTTGTAGCCTCTCAAGATGTCATATGAGGTATGCAATTAACTTCTGCCATTCTTGTTTTCAGGAACAGGTAAACACAGTGACACAACCTGTGAGCTATGACAGAAACTATCTGACTGGAGTTATGGTGTTAATAGCCTTGAGGCCGGCGCGCATGTCAAAACTGAGTTTTTTTTTCTACAGGTTTGGTCAGGCCATCATTTTCAATCCAGCTTTTCTTCATTCTGACACTCACTTTTAACACTGCTTGTGTTTGTGTGTGTGTTTGTTGGTGTTAACCCATATATGAAAAGTTCTAGTAAATGCAGTGTTTGTAGATTTAACTTTAAAACAATTGCAGTACAGATAGGATGTAATTTGAACAGAAAATGTTGCAGATGTTTGATAGAGAAGGGATTTATTTTCAACTTGAAGTTCTCTTGGAACATTGCAGGCAGTCTGTGTTGGAAAACAGTGAGTCACAGCTGCCCAGCGGTGACAACCAGTGTCTCCCTGAAGGATCAAAGCCTTAGCAACATAACATATTCAAGACAGGACACACAGCTTGAGGCACAGATGATTGAAACATGTTTAGATAAACGTGGTATGGCTTGGATCCTCTGTCACAACACAAATTGACATAGAACTACCTGCACCTTACTTAACAGGCCTGTACTTCCTCTTTGTTTCAGACTGTGTGTGGTGCTCGTTTCTTCACTCCAGCTACTGGCTCCCATGGCTCCAGGAACTGTCTGATTCTGGATCTGTCAAGCAGGAATAGGACAGGTCAGCTGGCACATTATCTCATGGATGCCAAACACAAATAGCCATCCCAAGTTCTGAGAAACCAAGTTGCCTTTAGAATAGACAGGACATGATTTCTCCAGAGTGTCTTATAATGCAGGCATACTAAAAATCCAGATATAAAAATGTACTTGTATTTGAGTTGCTGATGTGATTTTCCCACCCTGTCAGGCCCAGGCAGAGAGAGATGAGCTGGGCTGAGGAGGACTGGACGGTGGGGCTGTCTGGACGGGTCCTGCAAAAGGTGAAGGAGCTGCAGGTCCATCAGGAGCGTCTGTCCAGAGAGAACAAGCAGAAACAGCTGCAGCTGGACAACATCCATACTAGTCTCGAAAAACAGACTGTGAAGGTACAAGCAGTTGTTTTATCACTTGTTGGTTTATCACTTAAATGGTGGTGTTCCCCACAAAATTAATTGGTATGACAAATAATTGTGAAACATATCATTAGTATATTCACAAGTGTTACTGCTACTGAGAAAAACTGACATCAAGAGTGATGGATTTTGGACAGGAATGGGAAAGTTAAATGTATAAAGAATCATGTAATTTGGTCATAATACTTCAGAGTTGGTTGTTGGACTTAAATTCTGATTAAAGTCACAACATTGTGTATGGATGATGGCATATTTCTCATTTCAAAGTTTACTTTTAAATAAATATTCTTATCAAGCTAGGTAAAGTTAAAGTCTGGTTGGTTGTACCTATTAAAAGGTTTTGTGGTATAGTGTGCCCTGAGAGCCACAGCCCAATCTCAATACATTACCAATTCATCATATTCTCAATACACTATCTTCATGTTTGGTGTGACCTATAGTCATACATTGGCATAGTTGATCATCTCTGACAGGATTTGTTATTTTCAGTTTTTGTAATCCTAAAATATCTACCTTTCTGCTGTCCTCTCCTCCCCTGCCTAGTATGAGGAGGTGCGTGGGGAGCTCCAGTCTTTGCAGAAAGAACTCCAGAGTGTTCGAGATGAGGCCAAGGCAGCAGTGACCAGCAGGGAGCGTCTGACCCAGGAGCTTCAGACCAAGCAGGCCCAAGTGTGCTCTTTCGAGGGCCAGCTAGATGCTGCTCGCACCCTCAACAACAAACTCACTCAGGAAGTCAAAAGGTTAGGACCAGTGAAAATCATCTGGCACAATAAACTTATGTCAGTTGCTCTATTTTAATACTATTTGTGAATCAAATATGAATACTTAATATTGGATATTTGCAGCAGATAATACTGAAAGAACAAATTCTCAAAATCAGAGGATTGAGAATTAATTTTCTGCCATGTTTTACACGTGGAAAACTCTTGGAACGCTCTGAAAGAGGGAAATCGATAATATGTCAGTTGATGATTGATGATGTACAGTGAATTCAAAACAAAACTATTATAGCAGGTCAGTGAGGGGAACAGATCAGATCAGCATTCTGAAGCGATACAAATTGAGATTAGTCCATCCCTAATGTAAAAGGCTGGTTTGGCATCGGTTAAACTGAGGCTACTATATCTACAAAGACATTCATGGACACCAAAAAAATGGCCCATTGTACATTTTAAATGTTTTTCCTACAATTGGGTTTTGTTTGATTTTTAGATGGCATGAAACTGTAATCATTCTCATGGGTTGATAAGGTTTAATGGGGCCATATTAAAAGACAGATCCTTCATCTGTTCCACTGGACCATACTAGTTTCTTCCTGAACTTTCTCGGTTTCCTTGCCCACACTGAACTTTTTCCCTCCGTTTCTCATTTCTTCATCCCCCTCTCTCTCTGGCAGGCTGGAGGCAGAGCTGGAGAAGCTGCAGAACAGCAGCAGGTCAGCAGATACCACTCTGTTTTCTACACCCTGCTGGAATACAGCCTCGCCCTGGGAACAAAAGGGTACAGTACTGTAACTTTACGACTTATGTGTTTATTCTCTCTGGTGGTTTCTTCCTCATTAATGCACTGTATAGTTTGGAAAATTAAATGGAAAAACAGCAACAGCTACTCCAAAGTGAGTAGAGAGGTTATAAATGAACTCCCTCAGCTGCTGTCCTTTCCCAACCTTTCATTCTCTGGGGACTGTTGTATTTCTCTTTCCTCTCTTGTCAGTAAACCATTTGGGTTCTTCACTGCTGTTGTTTCTGTTCAGTTTAGGTGATTGGTTTTAGGTACTAAGTCCAATCCATATGCTGTGTTTTTGCCCTGTAGCGAGCAGAAAGGAGGAGAGGCCAGGGCATAGAGATGAAGGACAGAGCCGGGCGCTTCACAGCCGAGTAAGTACATTTGAGTAAGCATGTTTTTATGCTGAGCTATGCATAGGCTAGTTCAAGACCAATGTGGGTTTTAGCTTAAAGCTGTAATTCTCTAGTTGTAGGAATTGGCTCACTTCGTGTCAGTTAAACAGAATTTCCTTTCATCTTTCTTTTTGTTTTCTTTTGTTCTTTCTTCCACTGATTAACTAATTAATTAACAATGGTGCTGTTGTCATGGTTTCTGGTTTAGCAGCAAAGTACCCCTTCTTCAGCCAGCCAGGTCAAAGGATAGGGCTGATGTTATTCCACGTTTTTCTTATTGTCAACAAATTCCATGAAAAGACCCAAACCAACAATGCTTTAATCCGTCTCCTGATACTTTCTGACTTCCCCACCTTGTCTGTGGCTTGTAGCCCCAAGCCCATAGGCTCCTACTAAATACTTTAAAAAGGTCACAAATGTATACTTTCATTCTTTAAAAAAGCTGCAGTAATTTCCTAAAACAGCTGGGTAATTTTTAGCAGATGTTATTTACACAGTAGTAAATAGTGTATTTGTTGGGGACGAAGTGCAAAATAAACTAAAACAATTATTTTCAGCCGTGGATTTGGTGTGTTAATGGGAGTTTAGGTAGTAGGACTACGTATATGGGTTCGACTTAAACTCCAGTGCCCATATTCATCGTAATGAAGGAACATGTCACCCACTGCAACGATGTGGCTCATTTATTGTTTTTAATAGTTTCTGGACAACAACGAAGGTCTAACAGGAATACACTATATCGGCCTTTTGCACAGACAGTATTTGTTAGGAGCATCAGATTATTGCTGGTTTTGGTATTTTCATGGGATTTGCTTACAGTAGGAAAAATATAGAATATCACCAGACTTTTCCTTTTAAGACAAGTTTTTCCTATTTGTGCACTGCTGAACTCCATTATAGTGTACTGCATTTGTGTACAGGTCAAAAAGAAAGAAAGAAGAAAAAGTTGTAATTATTGTGGCAGTTTTCCACACTTCATATGTTCAGAAAGCTTTTGTCATAATAACAAATATGTGGTGGGGCTTTACAGAGAGAGGGATTTTTACTCAGGAAGTATCATGAATATAACAGCAATGAGTCATTCTTCAGTAAAATGCTGTTTAAGTCAAAGTGACAGAGCTTGAACCCTAGAGCCCTGTTGTTTGTAAATTCTGCTAAAATGTTCTTTCTAGTTTGACATCCTGTTCAGGCTCACACCCTCCTTTTTCTCTTCTAATCCTTCTCTCCTCCCTTCAGCAGCGGCTGCAGTTCTCCGACATGGCCACAGCCTCGTTACCACGACAACAACACAAGAACACACCCCACTGCCATCCATCCGACCAATCGGACATCTTCTCCACTCCCTTGGCTGCGTTTCCGTGGGAACGGGATGATTCGAGGCCAGCAGCCAGGAGACTATCCCCGTCCTCTCCCCAGACGCCCTGCACTGATGTCATCAGTCAAGGCCATTCAGAGCAGAGGGTTTGTGGGAAGGAGAAGGACCACAGGACAGAGACGGACAGTGAGTGGGAATGTCAAATGGTCACCATGGTAATGTGGCATGACTGGGTGTCGCCCATTTGCAGTTTGTAAATTTACACACACACACACACACACACACACAGAGCTCAGCCTAATCCTAAAGCAGGATTAATAAAGTTAGCTGGATAACTGTACTAAGTAAGACCAGGACCCAGCATGGATGGAATTAAATGGACAAGTTCTGGGTTTTTTCTCAGTGCTGTTATCCATTGAACTCAGTTGTCCTGCTTTGTGAGACACAGACCCTTGATTTTACCTTAGCCTTTAATGTTGGATGTTTGTTGCCGCTCTGATATAGGGTTTTACAGACATCAATAGAAACACTGTCTGTTCAAATAGGTTTTCAGGTGCTGTTTACAACAGTCAACATTGTTAACCAACCTAATGTCAATAGGAAGACTGTTCCAGAGCCCAGGGGCCACAGCAGCAAAAGTGCAGTCACACCTGGTCTTGAATTTTGACTTTGAGAGATGGCCAGCCAGCTTTAGTCAGAATAACATAGACTTGACTATTGCTTATTAGCCAGTGTGAGACTTTGGAAGACCTGAAATGATAAGGCTGGTGTTTTTTTTTATATTTTTCTTATTGTCTGTTGTCAACAAATCCCATGAAACAAAGAAAATAGGGTCTCAGCCCCAAGGCTATTTGTTCGCTACTGAAGACTCAAATCTTTACAAATGGGTCATAAATATATTATTTATTTAAAAAAAATGCTCAGTAATTTCCTAAAATAGCTGGGCAGTAGTTTTAAGCAAATGTTACTGAAACAGGAGCAAATAGTGCATTTGTTGGTGCTAAATAAACTTTATTTACAATCTATTAGAATGAAGGCACATGTCTCAGTGCAACATTGTGGCTCATTTTTAATAGTTTTTGAACAACAATAGAGGTCTTTGGCACAGAGGAATAAGCTACATCAAATTTTGGCGACAGAGTCGATACTTGTTAGTAGGATCAATTCATTGTTAGTTTTGGGCTTTTGATTTGTTGACAATAAAAAAATATATATAATATAGCTATCCTTAAACTTTTAAAAATCTTTAAAAAAAAATCTTATTGTGATCTTGAGCAATAATCCTGAGTCTCATGTACTCTGCATAACCTCAACAACACTTGTTACATAAGAGGTTGTGTAGAAATCACTGGCTCAGCCAGCTCCTCTGCTCATTCCCAGGCCAGCTTCACGATGTAGAGTGGCTCTTAGTACACTTTATAATTGTGATATAACACTCCTCTTTCTCTCAGCTCCACTGTGTGTGTGTGTGTGTGTGTGTGTGTGTCTTTTATATGATAAATGTAAAGATTTCTTTTTAGATTGGTAGTACAACAACTGTGATTACAATTTATATCTGTAAAAGACAAATATATACTAATACAGATTTTACAGTAGATGGAAAAAAACTACGAAAAATACATTTGTATTAGTAGATTGTTGTTTTTTCTGTTTAGTAAAGTGAAGATGGTGAAAATAATAATTATAGATACTTCATTGTAGCTCTTCACTTAAAAAGTCGAACAGCGTTGTAAAACTAACAGGAAAAAGATGCAGGACAACACATTGGACAGACAGAAAATTGATTTTGTCCGTGGCTTTGGAAATCCATAGCCTGACATCCACAGGCTTGGTGAAAGTATCATACAGAGTTACAACAGCTGTGGTCGTCAATAAACCAGTTGGTATGGATTGACCCCATTTGTAAAGACACCATCTGTGTGTTGCTGCTGTTTCGTTGACTTGGTGGTCAGATTTAAGAAATCAAAGTATTCTTGCTGATAAAGTCGATGCTCATTTTGGGAAGAAAATAGTTAATGTGCAATGTGTTTTCTAAGTATTTCCTCTCCCTCGTTGTCTGGCTGTCGCTCTCCACCACCTTTCCCCCATTTAAAGTTGAAAACCTTCCCACACTGGGATTCAAATATTTTTATAACTCTAATTTGCTTCAAAGATTTTGACTTAAACAATGTAATCAACATTTGGGACCATTGTCTGTATATAATTTATAGTAAATAAGAAAAAGCTTTCACCAACACTGCTACGGTCCTTAAAATATGTGAAAATGTCTGTTATTCGAGGTATATATATATTTTATACATATGCCTGTAATTTATATTTATTATTATGCAGTTACAGGACTGTCTGTGAAACACACCCACAGTGAGATTAATACAGCAGAGATTTAAAAACGGTGTAGGTGCAATATGTTCACCAACATTGTATCTACTAATTGTAACATGACTTCATGTCCCTCAAGAATTGATTTCCTGTTGTCCCTTTTCTTAGTCCACCCCTAAGTCCTCCATTGATGGTTTCAAATGCCATTTATTTGCGTTTCTTTGACATTTTTCACTTTGGTTTTTAAAATTGTCTTAGTGAGGTACTTTGAATGTTTTTTCTGAGACATGCTTTATTCCCATTTGAGCTTATTAACCAGTATGTGTGTGTCTGGTCCATCCACCAGCATCTTTATCAGAAATGCGGAGTCGTGTGTCTGCTCTGGAGGAGGAGCTGTGTGCGAAGGCCGGGGCATTGAAGTCGATTCAGAATGAAATGGTGCAAAGCAAGAAGGAGCTCGCCGCCAAGGAGCTCAGCGCTCAGAGAGCCCGCGACGAGCTCGGCCTGGCACACACACGCATGGCCCAGGAGAGTGAACGGGTAAAACCACACACTACTACTACTGATACAACTGGTGGTACTACTACTACTACTACTACTACTGAAAACAAATGTGTTTCATACCAGTGATAATGTTCTATATTTCTCGTAAGCCCTGTTGTGTTTGTCACAAAATGGGTGTTGGTCTCATTTGCCAAAACATTTCTCTTTGACCACCCTGAAAATGACAAACATGTCAAAATATTTTGCAGGTTACACAATCAGTTATCATCAGGAATTGTGAAAAGGTTGAGCTGGAAAAACAGCGCCCTTGTTCTGCGCTGTAAAACAATCCGGCTGATATTTTGTGAAATCTAACCTTTTAGCAAACAATGTACAATACCGAGGAGAGACGGGGAGAGGCTGCCAATTCTCCCATTATTTGTCTTGTTTGTGAAAAGCAACTATGCTAAAGCTCTCAAAGTGTTAATGCTTTCCTGATGTTAGAATGTCAAATGTAGAACTTTAATTAGTCGATAAAATAGGGATAGAGAAGTGACTTACATTTACAAAGACACTAACATGCCCACAAATTCGACCATTTACATGTACACTTTAAAAAAGTTGAACATGTAACTAATTGCTGTACTGTAATTGCAATATCATTAGCACACACTCTAAGCCCATGATGGCAGCGAAGATAATGACCCCCAAAGTTGTCTAATTGTCATTATTAAAGAAAATATGCTGTGTGTGTTTGTGTGGCAGGCATCAGGAGCTGAGCAAAGGCTGAAGCAGGTACAAGAGGAGCTGAAGTGTCAGAGGCAGAATACAGAGAGCAGCCGACTGCAACACCAACAACGCTCTAAGGAGCTGGAGAAACAACATCAGAGGGTGAGACAGAGATGGACAGATGAAAGATTGAGAGAAACCAAAGAAGATGCTTCGAGAAACGGCTAAAGGAAGCAAGAGAAAATTTCAGATTTGTGCCCAACTTGCTTTTTGTTCTATTCCATCCTTAGAAAAAATAAACGAATACCACATTACAGTTGAAGATAGTGGCTCAGATTTTGTTGTGTGTTGCCTCCAGGATTTGACGGAGCTTCAGAAGGAGAGGCAGTGCCTGGAGAAGCAGCATCAGCAGGAGGTGAATAAGCTCAACCAGGAGCTCCAGCAAGCCAGGACGCTCCACAATGCCCTGCAGGCCCAGGCTGACAAGGTAAACACACACACACAAGGTCACAAAATCATACACATGAACAAGGCAAACAAGCCTTCTAATACGCATTTTCATACAAATACATCTGTCAAGATAAAGCCTTTAAATCAGATTTGTAACAGCACTGGAAACTGAGGACCAAAATGATATTCTGTGCATATTGTTTGTATTTTGGTTCATATGTCTGCTCTGTTTGATCAGCTATTTCCTGTTTCTCTTTCCTGCTTTCTCTGTCTCCTCTCTCCCTCTATCTTTCTCCTGGGACTTATATTATTTATACCAAAGGTCAATAAACTTTTCTCACTTCTTCTCCCACGCTTGCTTCTTGCCCTTGTTGTTTTCTCTCGCTCTGTTTCACTCTCTTGCTCTCTGTGTTTCTGTTTTCTTTCCCACCCGCTCTCCTCTTCGCTTCGTCCTCCTCTCCTCTCGGTTTCTCCCCAGTGGAAAGGTTGAGCAGCGAAGGTAATGACTGTGTGACTGCGTCTGACGGTGCAGAATGCTTTTGGTTATGGAAGCGTGAAACAAACTCATAACTCATAACCTGTGTGTGAGAAGTACTCAAAGTTCTTACTAAGGCTTTTAGGCATGGCTGCGGGATGAGGGTGAAGATAGATGGAGGATTTGTATGAAGGTGTGTTGAGGCAAGTTGCATGAATGTAGAGAAGGAAGGAGTGTGTTTGTGCTTAAAGACATAGTGTTGTAATATTTTTTCTTTTTATCTGGATTTCTGTTATGTGAAGGAATGCTGTGGTATTTATTTTTTATCAGCAGAACCATAATACACATTTTAATCTCAGCACAAGGGGGAGCCTCTTCACGGATACAAAAAAATATTTCCTTGACCTTAATATGCTTTTAGATACAGTGTAAAAATTCTTAACAATGAGCATTCATTCTACCAGCAATGTCCCTTAGAACTTTTTTGTAAGCCCTTTGTAAGCCACACAGATGTTATTGTGTTATATTGATATGGCTACAGAGAGTAAACACAATAGAGGCACAGTTTGTGTTGAATTAAATCACATACAAAATCAGTGACATTCAAATGCTGATAGAGCATTATTTTATGTTATCCAAGAGTCCAATTTATGCAGCTCTTTGTGGAACTTGAGTAACCACACATGAGTAACCAATAAAACCTATAACATATGAAAAATATGCAGTTTGCAGGAAATGAACTGATTAGATCATTGTTAAGCAGCATATCATTACAGCCTTGCGTGCAGAAGCAACATTTACATAAATACTCCCCAAGAAACTGGAAAAACCGGTAATCTCCAAGAAGTTTGCTGTCACAGAGAACTCAAAACAATCTGCTGATTTGATCTGCATGTAGACATAATTCATGAGCAGTGTTGAGTTATTGCAGGAAATAAGTGAAAAATGTACACAGTCCCTGCGACCTCGCAATAGTAATGAACTACTTTCTGAAAACGCTACATATGACATGAACTTTTCTTTAATCTCTAAAATGCCTGTCATGGGCTTACTTGCAATTATTGGATCGATAAATATTGTAGAATAAAGCCAATATTAATAGCAGAAGTTGTCTAATTAATGACCACCAAAAAAACATCTTAACTTTATCTTTAAAAGACAACCTACAGCATTGACTTGCCACTGTGAGCTATATTTACTACCTTGTCTGCTGTTTCATGTACACTGTACTGTAAATGTTGCTATTTCCAACATGACATGAAAGTAGCATAAGACAGAAGAATAATTAATCTAAGGCTGAAGAAAGTAATGCAGCCAACAACCCATTTGTTGGATTAGTAAATGTAATGTGATGACAAATTGGATCAGTAATGTTATACAGTACTGTACAATAATGTTACCTTTAACACTGTTTATGTGTACCATGACATGAGATAATGTGCAGAATTGATGAAGAGTGCAGTGAAGTGTGCAGCATGAGCACTGGTGGGAAGCCGATCAGCTTAAGTCTTCATTACTTTCCCCAGAGAGTTGCAGTAGACAATACGTTAGACAGAGCTTGTGCTCGCTATTGATCGCTGATCGCTTTCCTGCTTCCCGTTCTCTTCACTGGTCCTGATTCCTGCGCCTACAACAACAGCCATTCATTTCTTTATTTCTTCTTTGTTGTTTTTACCTCCTACCTTCATCTTTTTCTTATGCTCTGAATCCTCTTTGATTTCATTTTTGCGTGTTTTCTAGCAGCCGCTGAGTCATAATGTCCTCTATCAGCTGTCTCTACAGAAGCAGGTGTTGGACAAAGAGTTGGACACTCTGAAAGAGAAACTGAAGTGGACGGAGGGACAGCTGCAGGAGAGCCAGAAGAAAGAAGCACAGACACAAGCCAAACTGACGGTAAAACACACACACACACACGCACACACACACACGATAGTGATGGTCCTGAGTCTAGTGATTCAGGGTCTTCATGTGTCAATTATTCATTAGCTGAGCAGTGGGTATATAATGAACTCTATACATTTTTAAATATCTTCATGTGCCATATGTCAGTCTAAGATTTTGAAGTGAACTGTAAATAAATTATAAGTGAATTGTGGCTTCTTCAATCATCCAGCTGCATTGTTATGTTTTAATAAAGGTGTTGTCTGATATTAATTTCTTATATTGCCTCCCCCCAACTGTAGAATACTGAATCTGGATGTTGAACTGCACACAAGAAAAGTTAGTGTCCTTATGGATCAGAAAGCCTTTGCTTAAACTATTTTAAAATACCAGACCAAAGCTCGATACAGCCACACTGCAGAGGATGTTTAACGCCAGAGTAGTTTGTTAGTGGCAGTTCATTACATGTATACCGGCTTGCAACATTGGCACTAATGATGCCTTTATCTGTGGCTTGTTTGTTTGTGGTTTGTTGCTATGATGACACTGTGTTTATATGTAGCTCTCAATACAAAGCTCTCGAAGTCCAGCTGCACAAATACAAACATTCTAGGTGCAAATATTAAAATGAGACTTTTGGCAGAATTATAAACTCTTCTTTATATAATTATTAGTAGCTTAGTTTTAAACTGATCGTGAGAAATTAAAGATGTCTTATTATTGACATACATCTGGTAGACATATTTGAAGAGACAGATGTAGAGGTTTTAATGGCAGCAGACAAATATTTCAAATCAATTCTGTCTCAAAACAAACCATTGTTATGGATAATAAAGGTTGAACTGAGAACTGATCACTCCAACTTATCTGACCGACTGGATTCAGTCCACCTCACTTTTTATCCCCGCATTAGGAAGCGGTGCGTGAGGCGGAGGGTGTGGCAGTGAGTCTGGAGCAGAGCAGGAAGAGAGAGCGAGCTCTGGAGGAGGAGGGGAGGAGACTGGCAGAGGAGCGAACCGACGCCCTTCGTCTCCTCAAAGAACTGCAGGGTGAGGAGCAGGTTGTGGGTGGGAGAGAGGACAAATCCATGAGATTTATCAGTCATGGGATAATTATGTTCTTGTGATATGGTTTTGAACTAGAGTTCTTGTAGATAGATTTTCTTTACTCTTTCCTGACAGGCAGGTCAGAGGTCAGGAGTTGGTAGGGATTCAGTGTCTGCTGAAACAGGGCAAATACTTGTCAACACAGAGGCTTGAACCAGTGTCCTCTGGTGGACTCCTTGTAATTACGCTGTCCTGTTGATTAATTTATAATTTTGTAAAGAAAGAAAATGATGGACATTTATTATTTAAGTGGATGAGTCCTAATGACTTGACATTCGTGTATGCTGTACAGTATGTGCCATGTTAATTTCCCTGTAGCACAGAAGTCTCTTATCCCAGTGCTGCCCCCTGCTGGTCAACAATACACTATCCATTTTCTCAACTCAAAATACAAGTAACTATTCCAGTAATGCACATGTTTATTAAAAAAAGACTGATGAGCTCTTTCTTTACTGCTTTTCCTCCAGCCTGTTATTTCTTAGTGCATGTGTGGTCTGTAATCCTTCTTTTATTCTGCTGTTTGTATCTCTTTCCTTTTAACTCCAGAGCAAAAAGCTGCCCCAGCACCCCTTCAACAGCCTGTCCAGTTTTGCCCTGTTGGACAGAGTTTCTCCCCTCAACCTTCTTACTCTCTTCATTCTCGACCGTCAACTCACATCAAGAGGCCCACCGCTGCCACCTTAGCCGAGCAGAAGCGGGAAGATGAAGAGGACGTGGATAAGAGAAGGGCAGAGATTACAGCATCTTACCCCTCTGACAGAGAGCCAGGAGAAGGCATTGACTCGGAACACATCACTGTCCTTATCTCCCCAGAATCTGAGTGTGTACAAAGGGGAGAACACAGAAGAAATAGTAACGAGGAGGAGAACAAGAGTAGAAATGAGGCGACAAAGTGTGACAGCTCTGGGACAAACAAGCACTCCACATTTGATCATGTACTCTCTATTTCCTCTCACTCTGCTGCTGGTACTCCCACCAACACCTGTATGGATGGTGATCGTTGCAGTTTGATGCTTTCTGCTGAAAAGACACCTTCTCTCAAGTCCGAGCAGGTAAAGGCCACTGAAGACCTCATGAGGGATAATGCCACACTTCGTTCAGAGCTACATGACGCGCGTGAAGAACTGCAGAAACGTCTTGACGACCTGGAAGCCCAACGACGGGCCGAGGCACAAGCCAGGACCCGGCTCAAACAGCTCAGCCGCAAACATGCAGGCCAGGCTGTGGAGAAGGAGGAGCAGGACAAGGAATGGAGGGCACAGCTGGAGAGTGAGAGGGCTGAAACTGAGAGGTTGAGGAAGACCATTGCTACTTTGGAGACAGAGATGAAGAGAGGAAGGGAGGAAAGGGAAAAGAATAAGAGAGAGGAGCAGGAGAGGGAGAAAAACAAAGCTCTAGAAGACCGGGAGAGTGAAATGATAGAGCTTAATATCCAGCTAAAGAAACAGCTAGCGGAGGTGAAGGCCCAGCTGGCTTTAGAACGAGAAGAGAGAAAGAGAGAGGAAAAGGAGCGGAACCAAATAGCAAACACAGACATAGATGTAAAGAAGGAGCTGAGCACAAAACTGGAAAAACTTAAAGCTGAATTGGAAGAACTAAAGCGCAGCAGAAACGAAGACTCACAGGATGAGGAGAAACTCTCAGTTGCCAATAGCCCGCTCACGTACCTGACTCTCCATGATGATGAGCTCAACTCCAACATGGTTTGCTGCGACAACAAGCTCCTCCCTTCACCAGTGCAGCACCTCCTCTTCTGCCAGTCCACCAACCAACGCAACATGCTTGTATCTCAGGCAACAGCAGATCTCATCCAGGAAGAGCAAACAGTGATAGATCCTGACCGCTCACCTCCGTCAGATGAAGGGCAAACAGATCGCGTGGCCTCTGACCCGGAAGACACCAGACAAAACTACCTGGGAGGATCTTCCCTGTCGGACCACAAGAAGGCCCTTTCTGACATCCAGAGGGATGAGCCTGCCCCCTCAGATTTTGTGAAGGAGGTGGAGCGCCTGCAGGAGGAGAATGCAAAGGAGACAGAACGCGCTAACCAGTACCAGGTTAAACTGGAGGCCCTGCAGAGCCAGGTAAATAATGGTGGATATACAGTTTAGCAATTAGTGTGACCACGATACTTGGGTTCAGATAGAAGAATGGTATTGCAATGTTGAAGAATAATATTTAGGTATTGTTAAATAGATATTACTGATTTAAAAGGGGTTTATAAAACACATTTTTCTGTCTATAGCTGTTTTTATGAAAGAAGTTAGCCACTCAGTACTGCTATGAAGTAGAGTAGCACTTTAATGCCCCCAAGGGGCTTTCAGACAACAGAATATTAAAAAAAATCAGAAAAGTACAGCAATGAATAAAAACAGCAAATACAAACAAGCACATAGGTTAATGCCAACATCACTGTTGTCACCACTGTGTTAATTGTCACCAAAACCATCTGAGAAAGCAGTGAGAGAAAGAAGCCAGAAACCAGGGGACAAGGCCAAATTACACATTGTTTATAAAAAGCTAATAGATGATGGAATAAAAGCCTCGTATATCTGTTATTGCCACCTCTAAGGAAGCAAACCTCCATCCTGATGGAAGCAAATTAAACTTTTTGTGTAAATGGCACTGGGAGCCCAGTAAGACGTCCTGAGCTTTCTGTGGCCCTAAGTTACAAGTTGCAACGATCATTTAAATGTACAGCAGTTGGCTTTTGGTTTTTAGATTTAGATTACCAAATCAACAGATATTAGCAAATGTTAGTACTAACTCAATAAAGTAAATAACTTTTTCAACAGGGACTTGTCAACACTGAAACTGTGTAGCTGTTCTTAAAACACAGTAAAGCTCTGGCTGTAGTTGCTTATTACCCCATTTTCTCTATTCCTCTGTCCTTTTAATCTTTATTTTACTCTCAGGTGACACGTCAGACCAAGCAGCTAACCATGGCCTTTGAGAAGCAGAGTCAGCACATCTCTGGCCTTCTAGCTGAGCTGCAAGAGAAGGAGAGTGCCCTCCTCAGCCAGGGAGAGGAACTGCAGCGCTACAAGCAACAGCTGGATGAACTTAAGGCCCACAAAGAGGCTGAGGAGAAGGAAAGAAGAGAGGAAATGATGGTAAAAGAGGTAGTGGATGAGGAACAGACAGATAAGACACAGGATGAGAGGTTGGTGGAGATCTCAGGACTTCAGTCAAACCTGGAAAAGGACTGTGCTGTCACATTCCTCAATACAAACTCACTGGCAGATTCTAATGCACAGAGGGATGCAGGTCAACCAGAGATTGTGACATCTTATGCTGAAAGACCAACACTTATTAGCGACAATGAAGCGCTAGGTTCAGGAGAACAGCATCCAGGCTCTGTAGACTCAGACAAGACTCAGAGTAACCATGACTCTGCTTGTGTGATGGGAGAGACTGACTGTGGGCAAGATGGAGGAACAGCAGATGTGGCTGCAGAACTGCTCGCTCTCCGACAGGAGAATCAGCTGCTGAAACAAAGAATAGAGGGCTTGACTGTCTCAGACACCAGCAATCCAATGTTACACACTGACAGTGGGAACCAAGAAGACCCAGTCAAGCAAAGCCAAAACACAGGAAATGCTGCTCTGTCCTGCTTGGGGGAGCACAGGTCACCTAGTGTGCTGAATGACATCACAGCTGAGGCACTACAGTCACCGCTGCAGAATGTGAAGAGGAGTGAAGATGAAGGAGGAGATTTAGAAAGTGAAGATGGTAGGACTACGAGGGATGAAGACGAGCTGGAGGCACTGTCTGATCGTCAGATCAACCGCCTAGAGCGACAGGTAGTGACAGTGTACCACCTCTTTATATCACAACAATGATGTGACATGTCTTACTGAAAAAGAGTGACAGAAAGATTTAATTTATAATGGAGTTTGCAATGTAGGAAACTGAATTCACATCCTTCTTTTGAATTACTTTACACCAGTAAAGGAAAACATTAATCTAATTTGTATAACATGAGAGTATTCCCAGTTATCTGAATTACTGTGTAAAGATTGACTTGATCACTCTGTCTGTTTGATTCATCTGTCCTGTCCTTCCCCTCCTGTCCAGGTGGTGGAGCTGCACATGAAGGTACAGGCTCTCTCTGAGGAGACCCAGCAGCAGGCCGAGGAGCTTGCTGTGTGGAGACTGGCCTCCCAACCAGCCCCAACATTTGACCAGTTCCTTCCTGACAAAGACAACCACTCTGAGACCCAGGACCAGATCTCTGCTGTCAGACAGTCCCAGTCAAACCAGCAGCAGACTGATGAAATGACCCACATCCTGCCAGGGACCCAGGTTCAGGCACCTTATCAGGGTGTTCAGGACAGCCCTGGTAATGTGACAGTCATCAGAGAAGATGAGTTACTCCTCTCCTGCTCCTCCAACAAACTGCAGGGCCGCATGTTGTTCTCCAGGTAACACACTCATACCAGGGCTAGAGAAGCGATGAAAAATATGGCAATAACTAACATTTGAGGCTATGTAAAGTATATATGTATGGTGATTATGTACAGCTTAATGTATGTCTATGAATTAGCTTCTGTTGTCTTCTTTTGCGTATGATTTTAATTCACTTTCTTGTTTTACCATCAGACTGCAGCACAGCAACCGTCCTGAACCAAAGAGTCTCCATCCCTCTAAAAAGACTGCAGAACTTCAGGAATACAATCAGGACACTGCCAAGATTGACACGGTGATTTAAAAAAATCATCACTCACTTACATATACATATGTGTTTTAGGCTCTTTATATCGAGGTTTCCTAGAATATGTTAGCAGAAATCCCTTGTAGCTATATAAATGCAGTCCATTTAGAAGGAGTAAGGACTGAATGTTTTTCCAGTGATGCTTCATTTTACTGAAGTTTCTTGGAAAGAACTATGTAATTTGTTTTTTGTTTTTTTTAAAATCAAAACTCAAAACACCTGCCTTTGCTCAGTACTTGTCTTTACTAGGGAAAATAAATAAAATACTTTAGTTCATGGTTTTGACTTACAACAATTATTGGGCATATCTTTGTTCACATATTGCATTAGGCCTTTAATTGTTGTGTTTTTTCTTGACTCAGGAATCTGAAAAAGAAAACCAGGAGATCAACGTCTTACATCAGTTAAATACCTGTCAAGCACAACACAAAGAGAAGAGAGACACTGAAGTTATCCAGATGTCATCTGAGAAAACGGGTCAACAACATGTCTCCAAAGATTCCCACAAAGTCTCAGGACCAAAGCCGACCAAAACAGCAGTGTGTCACATGGGGAATCCTCAGGCCAAAGCAGATGCTTCCAAAGCAGCCAGTGAAATAAACACAACCAATGATTCCTCAGACAGAGATGTCAGGACAGAAATGAAAAGTGCCAGCAGTCAAACAGAGGAGAGTTTGTATCCTTGCGGTGCTCCAACAGCATCTCCACTCCACTGTGCATACACACAGACTGAGGAGGAGAAGGAAGAAGAAGAGTTGGTGGAATCCCCTCCTGTCTCTCCTGTCCCATTATCAGAGGGGGCAGAGATGGGAAACAAAATGTTGTTTTCAGGTTCCTTCCCCATCCCGGCTGACCCGGCACAGCTGGCTGAAAGAATCCGCCGTAACAGGACACAGCTGTCAGCCGCCTTTGACGACACCGAGTATGAACCCTATGGACTGCCGGAAGTCGTCATGAAAGGTAACTTTGTTAGCTGTAAGTTTGTGGGGTGAAAACAAGGAAATTTGATCTAAAACATCAGGCTTGAGAAATTTTAGGTTTGTGTAAAATTGCACAATTAGTACAAAATCCTTTTTACATTGGTTGTCCTATTCTCACATTTTCAGTGAAAAAACTGAAGGCATATTTTTTTCTAGACTAGTAGTCCCCCCTCCTTCCAGTCTAGGTGGTAAGCTCAGGTAAACATCTCAATACGGGATGCATAGATATAAAAATGATATAAATTGTTTAATCTTAATGTGGATCTGACAGCAAACAACTTTCCAAAAATGTCAGAATATTTGTCAACAAAGTAGCTATTTTAATGGGAGAGATGTGACAAACGAAGCAAAAGAGCAGAGCATTCAATATGAATTTATTTGACAATCTCCATTAAAATTAGATCCCTGCCTTGAAAGCCAAAACTTTTTTTTTTAAAGTTAGTCCGGATAACAAAAATAAGCAATATGGCATATTTCCATTTGTGTTCCCAGGCACTGCATTGATACTATGACCAACTTCAAAGTTCAAATTCTGCCCAGACAAAATAAATGTTGATTGTGTATCATTAATAGTGTTCATGGGTCTCTGAATATCTGAGTCTTGGTCGTGTCTGACCCCGTAATGTACAGAAAACTGAAGTTCCTACCATCTATGCCGTTTTCTCTTTGCGCTTCTTTTCTTTATGTGCTCTTTATTTTTGTGCTTTCACACTCTGACCTTCATCTGCTTTCCCCTAATCCTCTTATTTATTCCTCTCTCTCCCTCTTCCCGTCCTGCAGGTTTTGCCGACATCCCCAGTGGTCCCTCATGTCCCTACATTGTGAGAAGAGGCTTGTTAGGGACAACTGTCGTACCTGTTCCTCAGAAAGACCCCCCACAGGAGGCGGAGACGGATTAAAATGCAGCTACAGGTAACCTCCAAAGACTATTCCTAAACACTGAGAAATCTGGTGTAGATTTTATTTCCCAAGAACTAAGAAATTCAAAAAGCATGTTGAGTAATAATAAGTTGACTTAACATACATTTTATGAATAGGTTTTTATGCTTTAATACAACAATATCAGGGTGTGTAAAGGTCCTGAGAGGGCCGTAACATTTTGCAAATTATATTATTTAGACTAAAGGTATTGATGCATACAAATAAATCAAAATAAATGCTTTAACTTTTTTATATCTGAACCTAAACAGCAAGTGCATTGGAGATCAATAACCTGTGTCCACACAGATGGCATAACTTGTTGTGTTTAGTTTACAGTCTCAAAAAAAACGAAATATGTAGTTTTTAAGCAGCATTACTCAAAGAGGAGTAAATTGTGTTTTGATTTAGTTTTTTGGGACTATTTTCAGCTGCAGGTTTGGTGCTCTAGTGAGCATTTACAGCAGCAGGACAGTATATAAATATGGGATCGACTCAAAATAAATTACAGTGCTCATTAGAGCTGTAACAAATAATTGATTAGTTGATAAAATAAATAAATCGGTAATAATAATAAATGATAGGCAGGTTAATCAATAATGAAAGTAATCATTAGTTGCAGTTGTAGTGTCCATGCTCATCATAATCAAGGACACCAAGTGCAATGTTGTGGCACATTGATACTTGTTAGTAGGATCAATTCATTATTGATTTTTGTCTTTTGATGGGATTTGTCCACAATTAGAAAAAAATAAAATATCACCAGATATCTCCACAAAATTCTTGGAAACAAGTGAAAATATTGTATCAAAGTATTATTGCCTTTTTTTAATTTAGTTAAATTAAGATTTTGACTCTATCCAAGAGTAAAATATCTTCTTACATCTGCATGTTTTTCCACACTGGTGGTCTACAGATCTGGTGGAAAGAACTGATCACTGTGGCTTGATAATGAACCTCAGTGATGGACGACAGCAGCTATACTAGGACACTCCACTCACCAGCAACCTGAAGCACTTCAGACCAACACAGGACCCATTTAAAAAGTGCTGCAATCACTCATGGACTTCTGTATGTGTGTGCAGGTAACTGGGCCTGCACTGGCAGAATAAACACCTCCACCGTGGATCTAAAATGTCTTAATGGTCACTAGTTTATCCTCTAATTACTGTGTGGAGACTTTGCTGTCCATCACAATGCTGTCACTTTACACCCACCTGTATATTTTGGTACAGAGGTAGTGATTTAGTGATGTTTCTTGTTGTTTAAGTTAAAAACCACTTTTCCAAAGGGACTGTTTAGTTTTTAGTAACTTGTATGTGTAACTGTATGGGTCGAGCCTACTTTGAATGACACAGTGCCTAGTTGATGCTCTTCTAAACAAGTGCTTGTCAAGATACGTTTGGCTTGTTTTCCAAAGGGTTGAAGCCAAGAGAGGCCTGCTGTGAAAATGTGATATATATATTTTCTTCTTTTTAATTCTTGAGGTGGCTTATTTATGGACACTTGAATGTGTTATAGTAGAAGGCAGGTGTTTACAAAAATCGTGTGAAAGCGTAGTGAGCGTGTGTGTGAGACGTTAGCTGTGAATATGAACATGCATGTCCTCATCTTGATGTTACTGTTTGTATATATGTGTGTGTGTGTGGGAGAGAGAGAGAGAGAGAGAGAGAGAGAGGGGCAAGCACATGTCTATGACTCAGCCTAACCTGCGTTGGTTTCCGCTCCATGTATGGTGATGCACAGTGCGCTCCCTCTCTCCTCCTTCTGCTGCTTTGCTTCTCTGTCTTACACTAACGACCACTTAGTGGTTTGCTCTGCGATCACGTTACCAAAAACTAACATTTGAAGCTTTATTTTATTAGTACGGCATACAGATGAATTCAGTTGGTTTCTTATATTAAATTAGATGTAATTTATTTGATAGATTTTGGTTCTTGCACATTTGTTACTGTGCCATAGACAACAGTAGCCCACATTTATGTACACTGTAGATTTTGTAGATAAGTTTGGAGTTGATGTACAGTTTGTATTATGCCCTATAAAAGAGGATCTCACCACTTTGCTTCCTTACAAGGTTAGTTAAAGGATAGGTTCACATTTTTTCAAGTCTGTCTTAAAACTATACTCGCATGCCCATATGTACATTGAAAGAGTTACTGGTCGTTGGAATTGCTTCTCCTGTCCATACTGGCCGCAAAGAGATCCTTTTCCAAAGCAATTTCAATGTAAGCTAGGGGGACATAATTCACAGTCCTCATTCTGAGTAACAATACACTCTAACGTTTAGTAGAAGCTAATATGAAACTTAAGCAGCTGAGTTTAGCCCTGGTCTTACCAGAAAGTGGTACAGTAAAAGTCTCTGCTAAATATTTGGTGTAGAAGCTTGGTGACGTAGTAGTGACTATACTCACAGGGCTAGTTGGTGAAGGTTGGTGCCAGTCAGTCACAATAGCTCCTGGAGATTTTCTGTAGCTTAGCTCGGTTGCTAACGGAACAATAATAATTCACACAGTTTATTCAAAAGACGTATTTGTACCATCGACTCCTGTCCTATAACTTTCTGCAAACCATTGCTCTTGTGGAGCAGTTAATACTGCTATTACAGAAGAGGTTAAATAAAAGTGAATGCTAATAAGCTACAATAGCTTCCTCGATTTTGGGCGCTCCGGCTCTCCGTTCCCTCAGAGGTCAGAACTGTAAAGACAGTTTGCTATTGGTCAAAGGCATGAATTTGCAGGTCACCAAAGTTGAACTCGACGTGAAATGTTTGTGCATATTTGCTCACTTAATGCCAAATCAAGTGCGTATCTTCCAAAGTTAACAAAAAAAGGGGATTTCATTCTAAAAAGACTAACTTTGGAAGATACCAGCTTGATTTGTTGAACTCGGACTGCTGAAACCTCATATTAGCTTTGGAAACAGGACTGTGGGTTTTGTGAGCCATTAACTTCACTGAAATTGCTTTAAGAAAGATTCTCTTTGTGGCCAGTATGGACAGGGGGAATCAAAGTGACCGTTCATTCCTTCAATATACATATGGGTATGTGAGTAGTGTTTTAAGACAGACTTGGAACAAATGTGAACCTATCCTTTAAAACCTTTCAGTGACTTTTGAGATTATTTCATTTGAAGGTTTTTGTGTGGAGTGAATAATTATTATTTTATTTTATTTTTTACATTTTATTAAGAGGTAGTCGTTCTCTCCCATCTTTGGCTTGTTGTTGGCTCAGTCAGAACAGTGTGGACTGTTGCTGCCCTGACTCGATGTCATCGCCATTCATTTGCCATGTTGACACACGCACACGCACACGCACACACACACACTCTTCCCTCCCTTTCAGCTGCCTTCATATATCTGGGATCTAGTCTTTTGGCAGTGTGGTGGGATTGCCGGACTCTGAGCAGGGAAGCTCGCTGTGTATTTGTTGCCTTGTTTTGGACACTTTCATGTGAATGTATCTGTGTTGTGTTTGCGGCTAGAATAAAAGGCTTGCTCTTAATTTAACTGTTGTCTCTCTTTTGGATTCATTTACCTTTGAGCGCCTATGAGTCTGAGAAGTCTGGCTGTGTGCTTTAGTATTTCATGTCGTGATGTTAGGTCTGTTTGGTCTGCTGTCAGCTGTGTGCGAGAAGTTTTTTTTTTTTTTATACTGCTGGCGTACAATTAAGTCTAAATGAGTGCCATGGCCCAATGAAGAGATCCTCAAAGTGTTTAAGTGGAATATCTCGGCTAAATCACACAAGTATTTCCGCAATTACCAAAGTCCTCCCTTTGCCTCTTGGTCATGAGCACATTGTTGAGAAGGTGCTGGAAGCTTTAAAGGAGCAGACTTGGATCAAAGAATTAAAAAGTCAGTGGAAGAGTCAGGCTTTCCAACTTTAGTCTGTTTTATTTCATGATGCAATTCCTCCTCAAGTGAAAGAAAAATTGTGTGGACCATAATAACTCTGACTTTGAAGAAACAAGTGTCTCTTTTTACTTCCCAAAAAGACAGAGGTTGGAAAGGCGAGGATTTAGAGCGCTAAGCCCCCCCACGTCCAGCTCAGGAAACTCCAGGCCCTCTGCTCTTCCTCTCCAGTGACGGCACTTAATCACACTCGCTGCGCTGTAATGCTCCTCCTCCTCCTCCTCCTCCTCCTCCTCCTCCTCCTCCTAAGATCTGCTCTCCTCTGTCAGAGTGATGTAGGGTCAAGAGAATGGGGAAACACCTTCCAAGGAGAAAACACACATGCACACATGCACTTTCACAACACACACACACACACACAGAGCTCCTCGCTGAGTGCTGAATGGTGAGAGAACGGCACATGCTGCATGAGACGAACTTGGATAGCAATATTTCTCCAAACTGAAGGTAAGACATGCAAAAATCAGTTCTTTCAGGGGGGTTACTGAGAGTTAGAACATAAGTATTTTTGAGAAGAGACCGACTCAGTTGTTTATTTTCACTTTATAAGCAGAAATGTGTATTTTTTATCATGCATGCTGCTTGGTTTTAGATTCAGTTTATGGCTCTTTGGCCTTTTCTCCAAAATTCCTCTTTTTCTTTTTAATTATAAGTTACGAAGTATAGCAGCAGGCTGTCACACTGATTAAAAAGAGTTGATCAATCCTCCGCTCTGACATTCCTGCCAATAGAAATTCTCTCAACCCTGACACTACAGACAACACGGTAATTTAAGTGCAAAGTTTAGAAAGTAATTTGGCTTAAAACTAGTGCAGCTGATGCATTTGATAAGCGTTTTGTTCTTTTTTGGTTTTGTTGCCTCAGAGAAAAATGTCAGCTAGTTTATCTTTTTCTATGCAACTTCTGTGACCCAAAACAGTCCTATCATTATTTTTGAGGATAATACTTTCCCAGAGCATGAAATCAAAGTTGTAACCTGTGATCTCCCTCTGACGTCAGTGTTGGCTGACTGAAAAAGAGGCAAATACTTTGGGGGGTAATTACATCTAATGGAGCTGTATTTTCTCCCAGCACTGTAAATTCTTCAGCAGATATTATGTTCTCATCCGCAGAGGGTCATGTTCATCTCTGGAGGTTTGTCAGCACAGATAAAGGGGTGGGACAAAATCTTTGTTTCTCCGGCTGCGGCAGACAGTCACGTTCACAAACAGGCCTCTTTCTGTTAGCTGGCACACAGTAGAAACAATACAGTCACTAAAATCCAGCAGTGTGTTTTGTTGACACTAGCTTTACTTCCTAGTTGCTTGGAGTCTCACAGATCCCTCTGCTGTATGTGTAAATGTAATAATAGAAAAACCAAAATCTACAAAAAGAATGATTTAAACCCAATATGTAGAAAAGTATTGAACTGGTAACTCTTTAAACTGAGCTAAAATATTTGATGAAGGTGACAAAATATAGAAATGACCATGAAGCATTATTATTACACCAAATAAGGAAGTTTTATATGTTAAATGAGCTATGTATAAACAAGTGTATATTCCTTTTGTTTGCCAAAAAGACATTGACATCCTTTATTAACACAGATGCAATAACAAATAACAAGTGATATCCTAGTACACAGTGATGTTATTTATGTTTGGGGTTGATTAGACCCCAGAGAGGTATAACTCCCTGTTGGACCTGGTATGAACAAACTGTTAAACAGAAATCCAAACAGACTTATCTGTTATGGAATCTGGAGGAGTAGTGCTGTGTAAAAAGTACTGACAACACCAATCACAGATATAGAGCATATAAAAATCCATTGTTTTATAGAACAGATCTCCCAAACAGAAGTGTATCAGACTTCCTGAAACATGACATCAGATCAAAATCATGTTCATAAGCAACTCTTATGAAATTAGGAAAAGTCCCCAAACATGTTTTTTGAGTGGAGGGGGCCTTGTAAGTATGTTTTTTGAGTTGTTAAAGAGGGCTAAAACATGGCGGTTGAACTAGCGACTGATCACGTTAAGAGGAATGTTTGCAGCTGTTTTATAATTTTTTGTAGTTCTGTAGTTCATCTCCGTTTGGTCAGATTTGCCATATACACCTGCCTTAAATGTAAACCTAAGAATAGCTCATGTACATCTCCTCCCAGCAGCCTCGTGCTTCTTTTCAAACAGCTCACTTCATGATTTATCTCCCCACCTGCCCCACTGTTTAATTTAAGATTAGCTCACCGCCCATCAGACACAGTCCTCTTTCTAAGCCCCCCTCACTTAATATCTTAGCAAAATATCAAAATATGCCAGCACAGGTTTAGACCATGATAATATCTGTCAGTGCTGAAGCCAGGGGCAGAGAGCGAGACTGTCCACACAAACCAAAGCCAACAGTCCATTAAGCGCAGAATGCTAACAGTCGGCCAGACTCTGGGAAATCTCAGAACATTGTCAAGGTCCATGTGGAGACGACCAGGGCCGGCTGACCCAGAGCAAGAAGCTCCTAAATCCCAGTCCTCAGTGTTTGTGTGTGTCTATCTCTAAGGTAAACACAGTTCAAAGAAAACATTAGAAGCCAAATGAAGATAAGCGATAAACACGTTTTCGATTAATGTCAAGGTGTATGCTTGGAGTTTTGGCACAGTCTAATCGTTTGTGAGACCACTGGCAGGGCAGCCTGGTGTGTGTCAGTCCCTCCCTGGTTATTATGACAAAGTCTCTACAATGTGAACACTCATTTAATGCCACTCATACTCTGCTGAAACGAGAGCGAGAAACAGGGAAACGTGCCAACTAAAAGCTGTTCTGTTCCTTTATGCTGTAATCTACATTTACACTGTATATGTTTTTGCCTGTTTGTCCACGGTCCTCCACTCCTGAACACAGAAGACAAAGGAGAAGCAGAGAGAAAGCAGAACAGGGTTACAGAGGAAAGAAGATTTCTCCATCACCTGATATGTGGAGCTTTAACATGGGATGAGCTCCTGACATCAGTGACTTAAGGTACTGTCTTTATTATCCTCTCACTTATAACACTTTCTTTATCCATCATAAAAGCTATCATAAAAGAAACCACATAAAGCACGTGGAAGTGAATAGTTCCTTTCAACATTACAGTATTGCTCCATTTGGCTGTGATCACATTGGGTGCACTTCTTAACACACTGCACTGTATATCCAGTTATTAGTTAGACTGTGAAAGGAGCTTGTTTCCTCTGAACTGGTTTGTTTTTGGAGTGATTACCGGCACGCTCCAAGTTAAACAGGCCTCAACTTCAGTTGCGTCACACACCACGTCAGTGTGACACAGAGGAAACAAAAGGCTTTATCTGGACAGATTTGTTTACCTTGCAACTTAAAGGGCCAGTCCACTGATTTTACACATCAAGATCAATTAACTTGTCATGAGCAGCGCTACTCAACCTGTGAAAACAGGTGCATAACGTCTTCTGTGGCTTTGACAACCATGATGATGTCATTAGGGTTTCTCAGATCCAAAGCTCTCTACAATTCACCCATTCACACACACACACTCTCAAACGCTCAAGCGGACCCTCTCCCTGGTGGTTTAGTGTAGTTTAGTGTTGATCTGCCTTTATCCTCTGATTGATTTGACTCCTCATCCTCATCTTACCAGCAAGCAGAGCTACTGTATCTTAACATTTCTGTCTCTTGAATATCTCTAATTGTACATTCTGAGGAGCCGGTACATAACACTCTTTGTGCCTGTTGACCGCTAAGAATAAACTAAGAAATTGTTGTACAACCAAGTGTTACACCATGAATGCTTTTTTTTTGAGAGATGGGGAACAGAATCCACAGAAAATGCATTCAAAAGACAATTTTGTACACAAACTACTGTAACTTTGGAAAGTACCCACTTGATTTGGCTGACTCAGACTACTGAAGCCTCATATTAGCTTTGGCTTAAGTATAATGCATTTTTGCACCGAATGAAGGCTGTAGATTTTGTCATATTTTTGTTCTTATGTTGGAGTCGCTTTAGGAAGGGCTGTCTTTATGGCTATATGTGCAGGGTGAATGATTACAGCCACCAGTAAGTCTTTCAGTGTACATATAGGCATGTGAGTATTGTTTTAAGATAAAAATCTGAAACTATCCCTTAAGGTTGTAGCTCTCAAGCTAATTCATAATGTATACTGCTGGTTAGTTACATTTTATGGCCTGATTTTATGTAAAATCTTTATCTGTACTGCAGCCATCAGATTAATGTAGTGGTAAAAGAATACATATCACTTAATGAAAACACTGAGTATGAGTGTATTTATTTTACAGTCTCTTTGGTTTGACGCACAGATGTATAAATAAAGGTTGTTAATGTCTGCCAGCCTTCCAAGAACACTTGTGTTGCTTGTTTACACATTTCTGTGCTCACACATATTGTGCCTCTCTAAAGGAACTTCCTGTTTATGGCCAGCTGTGCCCAAGTGTATCCTGACTGAGAGCACGACCAGATCCTGGCCTCTGAGCTCTGACCCCTAACCCGGGAGGGGCGGGGGGGTCGACGGGGAGAAAATGCGGTGCACCACCCTCTTGGCCCTGCTGACGGGGGTCATGCTGTACCTGGTGATGGGGGCGCTTGTTTTCCGCACCCTGGAGGCCCCCGATGAGAGGTTGGCGTACGAAGACCTGCTTGATACCAAGCAAACCTTCCTCGAAAATAAGTCCTGTGTCACCGAGTTGGACTTACGTAAGCTTGTGAAGGTACCGTTGGACACACTCAGCAAACTCTCATTACATAAATGTACAGTACATGCCAAATTTATCACATTTTGACATTTTTGAGCTGCACTTACTGAGCTCAGATCTTTTTCAGACTTTGCACAGTATTCCAGTCAAAATATGAGTTTTTAAATGCACTGCAGTAATATAAAACTTAGAAAAAGCTAAATAGTATAATTTTCACCATTTGTACTCTTTAAATTTCACCTCAATACAGACACTATCAAAAATACAAGAGGGCAGCGGCCAATTTGAATGTGTTTTAAACAGTATTTTCACCACATGGAGGCTGTTATGTCACTTGTATAAACCAGTGGTGGAAAGTAACTGAGTACATTTACTTAAGTACGATTTTGCGGTACTTTTGAGAATTTCCATTTTCTTCTTCTTCAACTCCCCTGCAGGGAGTGGTGTCTGCGGTGGAGGCAGGCCTGGATGTGAGCAGCCTTCCAGCCAACTTCACCAGCCGCTGGGACCTGGCCTCCGCCTTCTTCTTCTGTGGTACCATCATTACCACCATAGGTAGGTGGAGACTTTGCTCTTTGAAGATCCTACAACTATAAAATGCTCTCTGTGGGAAAGATTACATACCTGATATGTTGTGGAAATGATTAATAGGAGAACAAACTTTTCACTTCCTGTTATATTCAGGAGATGCGAGTTTAATTCTGAACATACATGTACATGATCCTTTCATCATCCTTTCAAACTGCAGACTGGAGGTTTAGTTATACCAACACCTCAAAGTGGCAGTGCTGATCTCTTTGGCAAAAATGATCTCTTTGGTTACTTAAATGGAAATGTAAAAAGTTGGGTCAATCTAAATAAAAAATAGATATAGCGATGACATAATTTTTTTTGTGCATTCATGACTGCCATTCAGTATATATATTATTATTTTCAATGAATGTAGTAGACATGCTCGCCCTTTTTTTTTCTTACATTCCTCTTGATTTCTTCTTCATCTTTAATACCAGGCATCTAAATCCTTACAATGAATGGTACCTCATGTTAGTCCAAAAGACATCTCAGAATCAATTCTCCGGTCTCTTGTAAATGTTACTTATACAAAAAAATTGTATTATAATTGTATTAATATTGTGTAAAAAGCCCTTCTATTTAAAATAACTTAAAAAGGAGTCTCTTTAGAACTTGCATGCATATTAATTTCTGTAAATAGCTAAAGTTCCTTGTGTTCTTGTTATTTTTTGACAGGTTTTGGGAACCTGTCTCCTCGGACGTGGTACGGCCAGTTGTTCTGCGTGTGCTACGCTCTGGTGGGCATCCCCATGTTTGGCATACTGCTCGCTGGAGTGGGTGACCACATGGGCACAGTGCTGCGGAGAGCTGTGGCCAAGATTGAGACCCTCTTCCTGGTGAGAATGGTCTGTCCTGCCCAGGAACCAAACCTCAGTTGGATTTACACCTGCCTGAAACACAGCTTCAAACCTACGAGGCCCAGACCTACTTTTTTTTTTATTGCTGTCTTAGCAGTGAATAATTGGGTTCTGTGTGATTTTCTGGATGCAAACCATCGTTATTAGTGTAAATGCATATTCCTGTAGTTATGAAAGAAGTGATTTTCAGTTTGTCCTATTCTTCTAAAGGAAGGAATAATGTAGAAATGTTAAATAAGTAGCTGCTGCCTCAACAAAAGTCACAAAATTGCTAACTGTCTCTGCAAGTGCAAATTTATTTAAAACCTGTATTACAGTGTAGGTCTGCTGAGCATGCATGGCTGTTAGCAGTACTGTCTGGAATTTTCCAGACAGTAGAATTAATTAATATCCAGACAGTCTGGATATTTGAAATGCCAACTTCAAGGTCACAAAGATCACTACTGTTAGATGCTACCTGTGGCTGTAAATAATCAGGGATCTTCAACCTAGAAACTTTAATATAATAGCTAAACAAAAACAAAAAGAAGAAAAACATTTACATTACATTTCTTATTTACCGGACAGTCATGTATATAAAGAAGTATAAAATTACTTGCATACAATGCACAATTAAATAACACCAAAATTAGAAAACTAACTAGCAATCAAAAACTAACACTTGTCCTTCATACTTGCATTAAATATAGATGTATGTTACTGAAGAAATTATTCAGCATTAATTGACTCTAAATCTTATCTGAAAAAGAGAAATTATGGACACACCAATAAGCATTGTTCACATAAAACAAAAAGTTGGCATTTGACCTGAAACCGTTGTGATAAGTGTAGTAAAACCACGACTGGTTAAAACCAAACTTTTAAGTCTAATGACTCTTTACCTTGTTTCATTAAATCCAATTTCATCCTTGTTTTGAATTTGTAACCATCGTTACAGTCTTACGTATTCATTATCCTTCATTCTGCCTCTGTATTTGTGCTCGTCTTTCTCTCTCTCTCAGAAACGTAAGGTCAGGCCCACCACTGTGCGCGTGATCTCAGCGGTTCTCTCCATCCTGATTGGCTGTCTGATCTTCCTCGCCGTGCCAACAGTCGTGTTTCAGAAAGTGGAGGACTGGTCGTTTCTGGAGTCGCTCTACTTTGTGGTCATCACTCTCACCACTGTTGGCTTCGGAGACTACGTACCAGGTGACTGACATACACACATATACACAACAAGTTACACACAACCTCATGCCGTGTTTCCAATCTGGAGGTCAAAACCAACAGGATGGTTTTCTTGTGTCTTTCTTCTTGTGAAATACTGAATTTTTTGTCTTCATGCCTGATAACTGAAAATTACTCAGCAATTAAGTGGCTACAACTCATAAGCTTTGGAATAGACACAGCTTTGTTGCAAAGCTGTATTCACACATTATAGAGGAAAATGAGGCTCTTGTGCGGCTTTGCTCAGTGCAGGATTCTTGAGGTTAACTTGTTGCCAATATCAATTTTCAGTTTGCAAGTTTTATAACCTATCATGATCTGTTTTCACTGCCAAGAGAAATTACTTTTTCAGAGACTAACAGGCTTTGAAAAAGCACAAACAGCCATTTTGTGATAAATCTGGCAGCTGAATCTGACAGCTGATATTTCACCCAGCAGCTTTTTGTTTTTGTTTTGTCGAAGTGTGGTTGTTAATTAAATAGATGAATTTAAAAACACAACTAATTAATAATTATTTATTTATCTGCCATCTTTAACTGCAGCAGTATGAGGTCCAAGTTCAACAAGTTTTAACTTTTGGTGTAGTATGGTGCTGCATCGCATACTTTAACGCAGGATGGTTGCAGCATACCACATATATACAGTACACAATTAGATCTGAAACCATTAGTTGATTAATCGGTTAGTTGATTGACAGCAAAATACTCCCAACATTTGCTGGTTCCAGTTTCTCAGTGAGTAACTGCTAGGTCATATACCGTTATAAAGCGTATATCTTTGGGTTTTGGACTGTTGGTCAGACAAAATTAGCAATCTGAAGACGTCACTTTGGGCTCTGGGAAATTTTGATGGCCATTTTTTCACTTTTATTTTATGGACGAAATGATTAATCAACAAAATAATAAGCAGATTAATCGATAATGGAAATAATCATTGGTTGCAGCCCCATAGACAAGAATGGAAGAGGCATGTGCAAAAGCTGTTTGTCTGCGATAATGTGAGCATGCTGAAGGGGTCTCAAACAAAAAAGGTTGTGAGCCACTGGTCTAGTGAATAGAGCAATTCTCCTTCATCCAGGCTGCCTATGTTAAAGTCACGTCAGTAGCCTCCCGCCTGCTGAGGATTCAGTGAAGAAGAAACTGTCTCCTACCTGCTCCAGGACTGTATCAGACTCTCTGTGAGGGGGCAGCAGAAAGGGGAATACTGTATCTCTGTGGGGATCAGTGGAACATCACATCACATTAAAACCCTCTTAAGTCCACTTTCTCTGTGTCCAGGTGGCGGTCGTGATGGTGGCATTTTCTTCAAGCCTCTGGTGTGGTTGTGGATAGTGTTTGGTCTCGCCTACTTTGCCTCCATCCTCACCATGATAGGCAACTGGCTGAGGGTGCTATCTAAGAGGACCCGCGCTGAGGTGAGATACAGTGTGTGTGTGTGTGTGTGTGTGTATATATATATATATATATATATATATGGTACTAGACAGCGAGAGGAAGAGCTGCACTTAATCTTGTTTTTCTGTTCCACTGCTTATGTCTCTCTCTCACTCTCAGATGGAGGAGTTGAGGGCCCACGCTACAGACTGGACCCAGAACATCCAGAACATGTCCATGGACTTCCGCATCCCAAACCCTCTGGAGTTCAACGACCCTTTCCTCCTGCAGCGCCGGCGCTGGAAACGCAGTGAGCGTCGCCGCGTCCGTCGGGGAGCCCAGGGCACTCTGGGACACTGGGATCGAGGAGGATCTGAGAATGGACACCTGCCGAACCGCTGGGCCGGCCTCTCCAGCTCCATGAGCCGGCTGGAGGCCCATTCGTCTCTTGAGAGGGCAGTGGTGGCCAAGTCCAGGCCACGGGTCAGTGCTGCTGGAGGTGGAACAGTCCCGAAAGTGGGGCCTGGATTGAGGGTTGACCCTGCTGTGGGTCTGCAGGTGGAGGCCAGGTCATTTCCTCACCTGCTGGCCCGCTCATTCTCCCTCCCTGTGGCCTGCTCCACCTCGAAGCTGGACTCAGCAGATGCAGCCATGCAGGGAGGATCCCTCTCTGGATCTGAGTCTCCTTTTGACTCCAGATCAGACTGCTCCTCGGTCTCCTCATCCTTCTTGGAGCACTGCAGGTTCCAGCCCTGTTGTACAGTCAGCAGCATGGAGGAGGGAGGAGCGAGAGCCGCACACATGAACGCAGCACAAGACAAAGGCAAACCGATTCCAGCAGAGCAATGTGGATCTGTAGCAAACAATAGCCACAAACACGCACCTGTCCCTGGTTTGCACCCTCGCTCCTCCCCTCTTCCCCGTTTTCTTCCTCCTTCTCGCCAGCGAATCCTCCTTCCCTCCCCTCCCCTCAACATTGCCTCCTCATCCGGCTGCCAGCTGCTGGATTTCTTTGGAGAGAACCTGGCGTACATCGACGAGTCCTCAGACACTCTGAGTGACCGCGTCCAGTCGGCAGCAAGCGAGGAGAGGAGAAGACGGCCGCGAAAGCCCAAGAGGAGGAGCATGAGGAGGCAGCTGCCACACAGGTGGAGCCCCCTGCAGGTGAGGAAGCCCAACAGTGACATGCAGCCGCCGTCAAATCCCCCCACACCACCTCCAGACTCTTCTCTTTCAGACCTGCCCCCATCAGAGAACCAGACAGGTTCGGCTATGACACTCTGACAGCCACCACACCCACAACATGGTGCCAAAGTCGAGATGTGACAGAACATAACAGTCCACACCAAAGCTGTGGGTTTACTTGACACTCCTACCATTTAGAACACATATACCACAAGTAAATCTCACCATCATGAATGTAGTTGATGTCCCAGGATATTTTTAGTATTTATGGTTAGCCTCACAAAGTCAGCCCACTAATTTTGCTTTGATACTTTGTGATCTGGCGAAACTCAATAGACATTTGCTCTGGAAAGGAATTCAAGTAGTACAATAGATGATTGACAACTGCTTCCCTTCAGACATCAACATGAACCTGTCGTACTCCAGACTGAATAACTGCATCACTCTCTGGGCTGTCACTGATCTCTGCTTCACATTTTCAAACAGTAAACAAGACTAAGAGTCTACAGCCATGCCAGCGGCTCTGTGAGACTGTACTGAGGCACAGTGGTGCTTTGAGCTAAATGCTAGCGTCAGCATGCTAACATGCTGATGTTTAGCAGGTGTAATGTTTACCGTGTTCACCATCTTAGTTAAGATAGATGGCGCTAGATGAGAAGCCAGGCATTATTACAGGTCTGTCCCGACACTCACACTAACGTTCTTTAAGTGCACGTTCATATTAACAATCTGTTCTTCTTGATCGGACTGATGAGAATAATATCGCACATCTGACACTGTTAAGATAAATATTAAAAATCAAATGCTTTTATCACAGATTTTGAGAAATATGTTCCATCCTTAAAAATGTTATCAGACAGAAATAATAATATCCTGTTAGGTCATGTACAGTAGACCCACGTGCTTCTAGACTGGATTTAATCACTTTGTTAATGGTATTACTCCTGAATGTGCGTTTTTCCATCTGATTGTAACTGTAATTCTTTCTCCTTATTTGTTCCATCAAATCATCTGAGTGACTGTATTTCCTTTAATAATTTATCAAGTTGAGTTAATCGAGTCCCACTGAGCTCTGATTAACTTCCACACACGTAACGGGCACTTGCAAATACCACAAGTGTGGGTATTGGGACGGACCTTTCAATTCTAAAGGGGGACATGAATGTTTGTACCAAATTTCATGGCAATCCATCCACTAGCTGTGGAGATATTTCATTCTGGACTCAACTGACCAACATTACCAGGTTGCTCCTAAATATTTTTTTTTTCAAAAAATATTTTAAAATAAATCTTGAGAGAGATAAATGAGGGAATCGTGCTTCCTTTAAAACTCGACAACACCAAGTATAAACAGTTGGTCATAAGTTTTAGTGGTTTAAAGCGGCTATGAGTCACATCATTATCCATCATTACACATAATTATCTACTTTGTTGATCGGGCTTTCAGCTCGGCAAATGTGTTCAACACTAAATCTCAGATTTAAGCCAGCTTTGTGAGGCTAACTTTTGGCGACTGACTAATGGCTTCAAATTCAGTGCAGTGTTTCCCCACAGTGATTTATAGCTGATATAATAAGACCACTTCTGCTAACATCAGAAAAAATTTATACACGTTTATGAAATACAACATTGAAAGGGAAAAAGAACAGGGGAAGAGAGCAGAGGAGGTACTTTACACAGCAAAGGCCATATATTTAAAAAAATGTGACTGTTGTTTAGGATGTCATCTACCAACATAATTGATCACAAGACACAATGCGTCAGGATCTGGGTGGCGTACCACCCTGCCTAAAAAAAATTCCCCTGGGAAAAACCCTGCAGTGGGTGGAGAACCTGAACCACAACAACAGCACAATAGTATCAGAGCACGGCAGGGCCACCACTCACCCTCAGACCAGTATCACTCCTCTTTGTAATGCCGTCATACAAGTCTTGACTATTGAGAACTTTCTTCAAGACTGAAACTGTCCAGTTGTTTGAGGGATGAAACAGGTGGCTAACTACTTCCCCTAAAGGTTCTTTGATCTGCTGCTTCGTGAAACTGCTCTTGAACATTTTTAAGGGTTAAAAAATGGTAAAAAGCAGACCAAGTTACTGTCCACTGCTTCGTTTGTGCTCCTTACACCATGATAAGCATCTTTGTGTGCTGGCCTTGGATATATGTGGTCAGAGGGCTATTAAAGCAACACTAAGGTTATTTTTAAGTTTGTGGTGTTTACCAACTATACTATCAAGTGTCCTTAAGTCACTGTTGGCAAGATCCTGCTTGTGACCACTTTTCCTCTTGGCTGATACTGTCTGTTAGTGTTTTATTATTTTAAAGACTCTACCCCCTGTGCCACACGAATAACTGCAGGTTTTTCAAGTTGTGTACTGTACTATTTGTCCTCAGTTGAACCCTGTTAGATGTCTCATAATGTCTTAAAGTGACGATTATCAGATGATTAACACACACACACACACACACTGCTGTTTGACATTAACCTTAACAGGACTCTCCTGTGCAGATGCCTTTGTGATTTTTTTTTTTTTTTAATATCATTGTGATGATTTTCTTCAAGGTTCCATGTGGAGTTTCTGACCACCTTTAACGCTATGGAGCAATGTTTTCATGAGTGGGTCCCCGTCACAAGGACGCACAAGCAAATGTTTTCGAGGAAGGAAATGCATTCAACACGTTTGTTAGAGCTCAAGGATACACACAATGTGTTTTGGTGAGAAACATTGAACGTAAACAGAAACTTTGTTTACAAGAAACTCCACATGGCACCTTTAAATTGTACAAAGCCTGTAGTGCCTATGCAGTCATGTTGAGTGTCCCAATTTCATACTGCTCCTCACTAAGCACTAAAAAAGTGACAAAATTCAGTATGCTCTTATAGTATTTATACTATAAAACTGTTGTACTGTTAACGTATACTTGTCCCACTATGCAATGCAAAAAGAAAATGGAGGCAAAAATCTAAGTTAATTTTGACAGACAGACTCCAGAAAGATTTTGGAAAATGAACAAAAACACAAATCTCTAGAAAGATATTTTGGTTTCTCTTTGTAGTGTTTAAAGAAATTTCAGTTTGATGTATTGTATAATTTCCATACAGTATAAAAAGGTAAAGTATGGTAAAATATCTTGTATACTAACTGCAAAAACATTATACAAACAAGATTAGTATATAGAGCATACTGTATACACTTACTATGCAGTATAAAATTGGGACCCAGTGTGTTGTTGCCACTGGAGAGCAGGAGATGTGAAGTGACCTGAGCCCTGAACTCTGAAAGTCCTGAATGAACTCTCTTGGTGGATAAACAGTGAGTTCCTGCTTACCAGGAACTACAACACGAGGCTATCGTGGCATTATGCCCTCCACCAGGGCCAAAATAAGTAACTCACTGAGTCCACACTCAGATTCAGGCTCCCACATATTTTGTTATTTGTTGACAGAGGGCTGGAAGGAGAAAGATATTCACATGGCACTGAGCTGGTGTGCTGACCATAACCCAGCTGCAATATTGTCATTTTGAGTCTGACTCCTGACCTATGAAGGATGTGTTTACTCTTTTAATTCTTCTTAACAGACAATAAAAAAAATCAACAATAAAAGAAGGTGCAGAGTCGGGATATTTGAATCGTGCCTCGCTGATGACGACAAAGACTTGTCTGTTTAAATATGTGGCCTTAAACTAATTTAAACATCAGATTTGTGTTTGCATTATACGGGCGCTGTTTGTAAAGTAACATGATCAAATTAACGGCCCATTTGTGGCACATTCATCTCCAAGAAACAGCAAACTGAACTTTTTAAGCTCACTAATTTACAAGATTTAGAGTGAGATTTGCAAACTTTTTCATATGTATTTACTCTTGTAAAGCACCACTATATGCCTGTCTAATAATGCCTTACTAACTGCTAATTTTAAATACATTTACACATTTCCTTTGTTAATCTAAGTATTAAATCTAAATGTGAATGCTGAATGTAAACACAATGTAAAATCTAAACTCTTCATCTAAATAATATCCTAAATGTTGTACTCTAATTCTGTGTTAGTTAGTTTTTATTCCGTGTCATGCCACTTATTTGACCCGTCTCACATTGGATTACAAGACACAACTATGTGTCAAACATTAAAAATATAACAAGACATCTTATGATAACACATATACAAAACCTAAAGAACAACATGCATCATAATATTACTTTTTCACATCTACGTCTTTATGTGCAGAATCTAAACTAAATTGTGCAGAATAAAGAAATGTTACAAGTCTGATAGGTCTTTTTCTCCAAGTAACTGGCTAACTTAAATGTTTCATATGTGAATAGTCAATTCAGTCTGTGTGCATAAGCCTGTTTAAAAAAAAAAATCTATTTCTGTTTTTATTTTACTAACAAAAACTTTGCGTGGTTCCCAAAAATGAAAGGACAATAGAAAACACAATGAAACTCATTGAGAAATCTGCTTTTCCTCTTCCACACTGACCCTCCAGTTTAAACACAGAGTGGTAAAATAACAGATCTCAACTGGGCACATAAAGATCTTTGCTTCTTCTTGTAGGAATATAGGACGTAACATTTACAATTACATTTATGATATGACTAATATTTAGATTTAAGTTTTAGATTTTACATTTACATTGCATTTATTAACATTGTACAAGAAAACAACAGAAAAAAGTTGGTAAATCACTTTAAATCTTGTAAATTTGTGACTTTAAAAACGTCCAATTGCTTTTTTAGTGTTAAGCTAAATGTGGGACTATTAATTTGAGCATGTTACACTTAACAAAAAGGGGCCTATAACATTATAGATGTGTACACTGTTCTTTGTTTGATATTACTTTGCAGTAAGTTCAACTCAATACAGACTGATTGAACTGCTTAAATATCATTCTTTGCCTCCTATCGAATCAACCTGCCATGAATCCAAAGAAAGAAATTATAGAAATGTCGCCCTCATCTGTTTAAAGAGAGAACAGCCAGGCCTCTGTGGGTTTGGCCTCCCAGCTGTTTTATCCCAATAGGGCCTCAAGTGCAGTTCTGGTCTCCAACTTTGACTGCTCAAAGAATATAGCTTCAATAATGCTGAGGCCGCAGATCGCTATCTCCTGTTTACTCCTGTATTTCATTACCGCTCTGCTGCTTGTATAACTTTTTTTATTTTGTGTTTATGGTGTCCTGTTGCCCCGAGAGCTGTATTTTAATTTAACTGCTAGAAATAAATAGGAACAATTTCAATTTAGTTGCGACGAATAAAGTCTTGTCCAAACCTGTAATGCGAGCTATATTTGACGCAGACCATAAGGTGCATGTGAGAAAGAGAAAATTGCTTTCTGTCATCGTCAACAACATTTTACAGCCGTTATCAAAGGCTTCTCTTACGTTTTTGGTCAGTATGGGAAGGGAGAGCGAGTTTGTCGAGAAGCAGAGCCATGAATCATGACATATTTTGCTATATGGAGGCTATACAAGCTGGATGTGTGTATGTATGGGTGTGCTTTGGATGCCTGGAGGGTCTGTGAGTACACTCCCTCTCAAGGTCAAAGGCACAGACATGGTTTATGAAGAGGGGTGTGTGAGAGAGAGAGCGGGGGTCGATATTCAACAGCAGACTTCCCTCCCAAGGACAGTGGGACCCAGTGTGAGACAGAGCAAGGCGCTCTACCGTGGGATAAGTACAGGTTGGATATAGCAAGGGGTAGTTAAGTGGAAAAGACTAACAGATGCTGGGGCTAGTTTACTCAGGGGGGAGGGAGCCTCACCACAGCTCGAGCACTAGCACCCCGACAAACACACACACACACACACACACAGAGTGAGGCTGCATTCTCACTGTGGCTTAGAAAAAACAATTTTACTGCGATGACTGGAGAACAGTTTGTATCTCTTTAAGCTATTTTAACAGAAGCAGAAGTAGCTCGGATAAAAGTAAAGACGGATGTATCTCCCACTGCTGAATTCGATCTCAGGACATTAAAGAGGGCTCAGTTCATCATAATTACAAAAACAAAACAACAACACAATAGGGGCATCTAGCCACGCAGTTAGTTTTGGTCTTATTTAGCCAGGTTTTTCTAGATTTCCATCTATGAAATTTATGCCTCCAAATTTATGCCTCCAACTGAACTGAGTTTTGTCTGTGGTGTACATAGCACTGGATAATGGCACTTAAAATATTTATATTACTATTTTTGTAATTGTGAACTGGCCCTAAATCCTAAAAAAAACTGTTTTTCTGTGGTTGAGATGAAGAGAAACGACGTGTGCGATTGGCCAAAGAAGACATTACGTACTCCCTGAAATACCGACAGGTAAGTACAGGTGTGTGTATCAGGTGTGTCCCTACTTTATTAAATAACGGACGAGCCGTAAAAAACACGTAAATATCAGAAGCCTGTTGCACCAAGTGACCGTAATCGGAAAAGGTTAATACTGACTGCGACGTTGTAACTAATTACTTTTACACTAAAGTTTGCTTAAACAATGACACTTACCACGGGTAAAAAAAAAATAGATGCTCTGTTTACATCCTCGTCCATGATTTAAAGCTCGTCTGTAGTCAGTTTAATCAGCGAGAGTTTAGCTATCGGTAAAGACGTTAGACGTTGCCGTGGTAACCGGCGGTTTAAAGGCTCGGTTCATCCCGATTAAAACCCCAGTGTTTTAATTATGCTGTGAAGCTGCTAACTAACGCCCGACGCTACAAATCAAAGTTACAAAACTCCGTTTCATCTAAAAATAAAATTGGAAGAAAAACGTATTCTTGTCGTTAGCCAGTTCCCAGTGCTATTTAACCCTACCCTTTTTTTTTTTTTTTTTAAACTGCGACACTAACCAAAGAAAAAGCAGCTTGGCGGAGGGCAGTAACTATTACGGGAGTACCAGGTATGTAAGCTGCATTTTTAAACGCAGAATGGCCAGCTGTGGCACTGTGTTGTTTAGCCGAGTTGGCTGACACTATGGTAGCTTTCTGCGTATTGCGGAGCAGCAAGATGCGATGTTAAAACGGGGCTCAGGCGCTGAACCGGCGTCCTTCGCCGCTTTGTCGCTCATGGATTCAAATAGTCACGGCTGACGGATACAACGTGATTGCTCAGAAACAAAGTTGAAGTGATTGAAACTGGCGGCCCCGGTGTAAACCTATAAGATCGTTACATTATCTGGGAGAGTCCTGTGTTTCTATGTTAAGCAACATTCAAGATATTGTTGAAAGAAAAGAATGTAAATGGGAACCCAGACTGGAGAAAAACACTTGGAGGACCAGCGGCCCCTCCCACGTGTTTTATTTTAACCAGCACTTATCAGCCAATGAGGAACAAGTATTTCCTGCTGCCATGCTGTAACTAAATGCATGAAAACCACTGGCTCTGTTCAGACATCTATGACCGGATGCCAGACTGGACTGCTTCCTATTCAGCTAAAACTTTGTCAAGCAGGTTTTCAAAACACACACTGCGGGGTCACCGAGAGAACGCCCTCCCGTCACAATCATCCGTCACAAGTGCCATCACGCATGACCTCACCAGCCGTGAGCACACACACACACACACACACAAACCACTGGCATACCAGAGAGCCTATATTTAAAATGAGCCCTGGGGATGTTTTTTATTTTCAGCATTTAGACATTCTATCAAAAGTGGTCAGTGTGGATACTTGGGTGTAGAGAGAGACTGCGTGTGTGTGTGTGTGTGAAGGCTGATAATAAAACATAGGTATGATAAAATATAATCACAGCATAGGAATAGCATTGAGTCAACAGCTTTTTACAATAGGATAATAAATGCACATTCAGAAAATGATGATTACTGAATGTCTGAGCCAGACTCAAATAGTTACAAATTTGCTAAGGCTGCAAAATACCACCTTCCAAACTTGTAGCCGTTCCAAATACAGCCCTATCATCCCACGTCTCATTTTCAAAGCCTCTCTTTTCTCCCTCTCTCCTCCCACCACAAATCCCAGAACCTCGAGCAACAGAGAGAGAGAGAGAGAGACAGAGGAGATGAGGGGAGCATTTAAATCTAGCGTTCCGTGAGTGGTCGGGTCGGTGTCTGGAAATCTTTCACATCCTGTTTACGCCGGGCAGATTTCAGCCCGGGACCGCAGAGAGCTGGCAGGGCCTCTGCCTGGACACAGCTCCTCTCTCTCTTTTCTATCTGCTCCCTGCATCCCTCGCCTAAAGATCTCCGTCTGCAAACCTTTCCACGCCGCCTCCTTCCTATCAACACCTTCAAACCCAAAGCAAACAAGCACGCGTCTAGCTCGCTCCGCTGTGCCCACGGCCGGAGAAATACGACCTGGGGTGGAATCAAAATCCTGGTAAAAAAGAATCCTTTTTACACAGACCAAATGTGGCCAAATCACACAACAGCCCCTTTAATATCCAAGTACAGGTTTAATACAGCTATGTTGTCATATTTACAGTGTCCTATATCAAACGGAAAGTTCTTGAGAATGAAGAAAAATGCCTGTAAAGAGCAAAATCCTGATATTTGAGTCAGGCAGCGTAAAAATACAACATCTCACAAGTCTGCTAAAGGTGAAGATTAATGAACAAAGGATCCATCTGTCCTCTCGTCTTTATGTCCCTCCTGAACGAAGCAGTTTGTAGTTTTGGTCCTATAATCATTCTCCTCCTCTTTGCCTGCCTCACCTCTTCCTCTGAACTCAGCGGCACTTGCAGGATTTGACGACCATGTTGGAGAGTTGCTCAACACGTGGCGTGCGGCCTATGAAGTACATGATGGTGAGGGGCTCCAGGTCCTGAGGAACGCAGCAGGGCGAGGCGGAGGCCTCAGGGTTCAGCTTGTTGTACAGGGGCAGGATCTGAAGAAAGACAGGAGTGTTAAAGCCCCTGAAAACACAGTTTCTTGCTCTGAGTGATGAGTTCCTTCATGAACAATTTCTTTTGCAGTTTTGGTTCTTTCACAAGAGACTTTCTGTATTTGTGTTTGGTCTTTGCTCTTCTCACTGGTATGTAGTGGCTCAGTTGGGAAAAAGATGATGTCACGTACATTTTACACCAACCAGGACGTAGCAACATTTGAATCAAATGACAGTTGTGAGGTTGTTTGTTTATGTTGCCAGGCTACTGTTAAAGGAATAGTTTGACATTTTGGGAAATATTCTCATTCTTCTCGTGTCTTACGGAGAGTTAGATAAGAAAATTGATACCACTCTCATGTCTGTACGGTAAATATGAAGCTACCGCCAGCAGCCGGTTAGCTTAGCTTAGCATAACAACTGGAAACAGGGGGAGACAGCTAGCCCGGCTCTGTCCAACGGTAACAAAATCTGCCGACCAGCACCTTTAAATCTCATTTGTTTAGTCCGCACAAAACCTGATGTATTAAAACCGTCAAGTTGTGGCTTTTACTGGGGGTTGCGTGCCAGACTATTGGCCAGGTGCGGTACCTTTCTCTCACCTGTCTCCAGTGTTTATGCTAAGCTAAGCTAACCAGCTGCTGGCGATAGCTTCATATTTATCTTTCATCTAACTCTCGGCAGGAAAGCGAATAAGCTTATTTTCCGAAATGTCAAACTATTATTTGATCAAATTTGAACAAATCACACCCTTATAGTCCTAATGAAGCAGATTTCATAAATAATACCTAAGAATGTTTTTTCTAAACTTTAACTTTGCTTTCTGTGTATTTACTATATCCTATAACCCCTGTCTGTCAATGTGTTCCCTGATTTCTCTTTAAATACTTCAACATGTACAACAAAAACTCCATCAAACCTACGAACCAAGCTGATTAAATCATGTAAATGACAGTGGCGTTTGTTGACAGCAGCAAAATGTCAAATAAATGTGAAAATCACAACACGTCTACATTATAATGAAGCATATGAAGGAAGAAAAGGTAAATCAGAAGTTCTGTGAGAGTCAGTGTGGCTACAGGCCAAGCCATAAGCTATGAGGCTACATGTTCGGTAATAGGCTTCTGCGAGGTGACAGCCCATTTATGACGCTGGTGTTAACCAATTTAAGCTAACCATGGTGTTTAGCCGCCACAAACAATGCACTTTAAGCTACTTTAAGGGCCAACATCACCCATGTTTCTAAGTTTCTGTACATTGAAGTCCAGCTGGAAGTTGGGTGTTTTACTAGAGAGACTAGAGAGGAGTCACTTACGCGTTTCATTTCAGAAGTTGCTTTTGTTTGAACTGGAGCAACTGATCAATCAGACTATTTCTAGTTATATCATTTGGCTGTGTCTCTCTCGTTGAGAAGTCTGTCACTGTTTCCATTCAAATTTTTAAGCAAAAAGAAAAAACAAAAAGGGTCATGAACCTCAAGATTGCAGCAAAATATAATCTGGAAAAACAGCACATTTGTCTTTGCTTGATCTTAGTAGAAAAGGTGGTCGCATGTCTGAGTGGTTCAACATGATATTTTTGGTTGTTGTGGCGTGTTTCACAGAGATGTAGGTGTTCACAAAACCAGACATATCAAGATATCCGTGTCGTATTTTGATACTAATGTCAATACAATACCTGAGTTTTGGTAACAAGACCACAATACTTAATTCGATACCTTACTTTAACAAACAAAAGAATTCTACAAACCCCCTCCTATTTTTGCGCAAAAGCCAAATCTCTCAAATGTTGATTGTTGACTAAATACTAAATTCATCATCATGAACTGTCTGATCAAAGAATCTTTTGGTGCTTCACAGTTTTCTTTACTTGGTGCTACGGACACATGCTGGATGTTACCAATAAAGTATGAGATTGAATACCCAGCCCTGCTCCTATGTCATCTTACAGAAATAGATGACCCGACTCACCATGTTATAGTGGTTGTTGGCGCTCCAGATGTAAGGACAGTTGCCGGCACAGAAGTTGGCTTTGTAACCTTTGGGCTCATGGATCCACTTCCAGTTGAGGTCACGCCTGAAGTCAATGTAGAGCGAGCGCAGGCAGCAGCCCTGGTCTGAGCCGCTGAGACACAACATACACAGAGAGATATTTCAACTCCCATCCTGCTTCTCAAGGTCTGGGGCAAGGGCCCAAAGTCAGGTCATGGGAAAATGACAACGGGTCACCATTAAAGAACCAGCCATCACAAGGTAATGACTACACAAGGCTGCCAGAGTTTTCCCCTGCAGCGCAAGGTAGTCTAAATAAAACAGTGCACGGCTGTTGGCCTGCAGTCTAAACACAGGGTCAATATTGTTAGTTTTGTCACACAATAGTCTACAATGAGTTTTGGGTCTGGAGAAAAAAAACCAGCTGGAATCCACCGCCCACCACAACTAGATTTCACAATCATAAAACTACAAATCCTGGAGAAATGTCAGTGCTGTCAGTCACACACAACCGCACACACATGCAGCTGGTTGGCGGCCTACCGGGAGCAGGTTGTGGTGTCTGTGGCGGCCGCCCTCTTCTTGCGGTTCTTCTTGGCCGGGTTGTCCACTCTGTCACTGGGCAGCACGGTGAGGATGAGGTGCGGCGTCTTGGTGCTGAAATCTGCCTGGCCCTTAACCGGACCGGGCTTTCTCATCTGACGAAGCCTCTCATCATCCACACCTACAGTATGGAAAGTAGTGTAACAGTTGATACAGTGGGTCTCAACCTGTAGGTTGGGACCCACAAGAGGTCGCAGGATAAACCTGATGGGTCAGATATTGCTTTGTTTTAAAGGGTCACAAGCCAAAAGGGTGGAGAACTAGTGAGTTAACACTTTTGCGTTCAGTTTGCACAATTTGGATGCCAGAAAAATGTGGTAGTTCATTTACACTAATAACCACAGATTCTGTTCATGAATTCCGTCTAACGCAGCTATGGTTTTTACACTCAAGTGTTTTTCTGAGAAGGCAGTCGGACACAATTTGAAGTTCTACGATTTCTTATTGTTGATGAACAAATATTACAGTACATAGACAGAAATACATCCATGAAATGGTTGTTTCTTAGGGCCAGGAACAACAGCCTGACTGTTTGTATCTGAGTTCATGGTTTTTCTAGTTCTTCGTGGCCTACAGAAGCACAAGAGCTCAAAACAAGCCCCTGCTTGTCTTACATCAGTATCAGAAGTTGACATTTTTTCCAAGTGGTAAAAAAAACTTGGCTCCGCTGTAAATCCTGAGGAAAGTGCCGTAATTTGGGGCCTAAATGAACCAACGCAGGCTGTCAGACATTCAACAGATTCAGTGTGTGGAAGAACAGTTTCTCCATTCTTCCTGTATGATAGTTAGTGTGCAAGTGGTTCATTAATCATTTTGGAGGCGCCTCACAGAAGAGTCTCCACTTTCACATTTTGTGACCTGCAGGATTATTGCTGTGCTGATTAATCTCCCCCAAGTGCTTTTAATGACTTCACAGAGCCATTTACAACCAGCCTGTTAGATGTCTCATCTCTGAGGCCACTGGGATAAAACTAAGTTTAACTTCAAGTTTTTGGTTCATCAAATCTTTGGCACACTGGCCGTCATATTTATTTATGTGTTAGCTAAACAGCTAATTTCCACATGTAGCGCCATTACAACTAATATTCATCCACAAACAACCGACATCTACAGAGACATGCTGCAGCCCTCAGGAAAGTCTAAAATGTTCAGGCTGAATCTAAAATCCTTGAACATCTCTATCCAGAAAATGAACCAGCTTGCCTGTCCAGCAAGTCCAAAAATAAATACAGAAAACAAAATAAAAATAAAAAGATAGGGAGTGCTGCATTGGGTCAACAACAGCAGTTTTCATATTACTGAAATAAAGTAGTAAATAAAGAAGTTAAAAAGTGGCTTTTCAATGATAGGGCCAATGGTAGAGTAAGAATGAAAACACAATGACTGTCCAGCTTACTAAGGATGGTGTCCATGGTGTGGTAGGGAGTCGAAAAATGTGTCTGAGGCACTCTGATAATGAATATAAAAATCCTTTATTAAATCATGGATCAACCAACACCTTCTACTCCATTCTTAGTAAGCTGGACAGACATTGTTTTTTCATTCTTACTTTAAATATAAATACAGTTTATGGTTCAGTGTCACTGAGGGGTTAATCCGAGCCTTAGAAAGCTGCTCTAATCATCCACTCTGCACGTACTTATATGAGTACCAAGACCTGGCTAGTGTGATAAGCAGTGAAAACAAAATGAACTGCAACAAACCTGCAAAGAGAGCCTCCAGCTCCTCACTCTTGTTGGGAACAATGTTGTTGGTGGACGGGACGAAGGTGCAGCAGGGGCAGTGGACGCCCAGCTTCAGGCCGAGATTATTCTCTGACCAGTGGAAGAGGAGACAGAGAAGGACACGCATTGAGGTCAACTGATGAAGATGAAGCTCACAAACACTGTATAAGGGCTCGCTGGTGCTGAGGCTGACCTGGATCTGACACCCAGTCCTTGATGGTTTCAGTGACCTCCACAGAGATCCAGGCTCCCTTCGCCTTCGGTTGAACGGTGCGGGAGTCAATATAACGCTGGGTGGAGGTGCTCTCTTCATCCGGCTTCAGCATCTGACACACACACACACACACACACACACACACACAGAAAGACAAGCCAGTGATGGAGCTGACGTACACTAAATATTATCATTTCCACTTTGGTAATGGGGGCAGCGAGTTCATCTTCCTTCATTTTTATATAACACATGAACGACAGAGCATAACAACTGTGTGTCATAAAAACCAATAATAACCTGCAATCCTTCTAAATTAATAAATCCTTCTACTCGCTTTCCTGGCGCAGGCATTTTTCTGTAAGGTGTAAAATATCTCCCTCAAGCCAAAAAATATAAATGGAACTTAATTGGAGAAGATTTAGTGTCATAATTGTCTTGGCCTGATGCCCAAAATCCTCAAGGGGGAAATATACACAAAAAAACCTAATTTAAATGGTATTTCTGGTCACACCTTACACACATGAACATTGAGAAGAAACAAGTGAGTAAGAAACAACTCCTGGATCGGCTTCTTTTATAATAAAAAGGGGACAGATGGGGCCTGAAGTGACTTTAAAGACACATGGATTAAGTGTCTCCTTCATAACTGTGGGGGAAAATGGGGTTTATTTGGATGTAAAAGCTTAAAAAGACAAAGCAATCCCATTGTCTCTCACTGATATTGCTCATTACAAGCCAGTTTGTTGGTTCTGCTGCCATCAAAGGGATAAAAGGATGAATTGTGTTTCGTCGTTGTGCTCTCGCTTTGAGCCGTGTCCCTCGATGTCGTACTGCTGTCTACCTGATAGATCTCCACTCTCTGCTCGGAGGCCCGGGCCTGCGGGTTGGGAGCTCTGAAGATCCTGAACTCGGCCTTGACCAGGGTGCTGTTAGTCAGGTCCACTCCGCTGACGTCGAAGTGGACGACTCTGTAGTGGGGGTTGGGAGCTACTGGCTGAACCACATCTGGATGAAGAAAAAAACAGAGGATAAAGGATGACTAATGATCCAACAACATGCCTTCTTCGACCATGCTGTAATTATACTATTGGTTAAAACAGATGTGATGCATTGTCTCGGACGTAATTACTGCTGATGAGTGTCTCAAACTAAATTACATGTTTGGGTGTAGTGAGTAAATGTGTCTGGTCCTATGTTTAATATATGGGTAATTGTTGTGTTCAAGGGTTTTCCTGTATGAAACATCACCTCCCAACTAGACAGTTATGTAATTATGGACCAACTAGTATTCTATTACTCTACTATTTATCTTAAAATCTCCCAAATAACGTCCATGAACATCAAGTTTTGTTTCTTTGCATGAGAGCTGCCTGCGATCAACCACAGCTGGCAGTTTGTGAAGCTGCTCTGAAGGCGTCTAAAGAGTCGATGCCTTGCTCAGAGGTACATCTACAGTAGCTTCCTCATTTTCCCAAAACGACACTGCTTGTTTTATGGGGGTGGAGACAGTACAGTGGTATCCTCTCAGCAGTATCCTGGTTTAAATGGGCAATGACAGGCAACATTTCTGTTGATGTATTTATCTGTACAAATACTGTAATTAAGTGAAATTCTAAGGTACTGGTACTTTACCTCGACTCATCTGCATTTCAGAGAGAAATATTGCACTTTTTACTCCATTTACAGTATCTGACAGCTTCAGATAAAACATTTTACATAAAACACTTATTAACCTTAGGAAATATAGTGCATTGCTACAGACTGAACTACCAGGCCATATATAAAGTAGTCAGAGGTGGAACCACCTGGACCAGATACATTCAAGTGGTGCCTCCGCATCAGTCCGCACTTTAACCATCGGGACCATTTTGCACCACCAGTTCTGTGTTTTAATTCTGCTGCTAATACTTCTTTATTATTTAGTACTTCTGTACTATTACTTCAGTAACATCTTGAATGCAGGACTTTTACTTCTAAAAGACTGTTTTGGGATCTGAACGCTGATTAATTGCTTTATTCAAAAGAGTCACAATTCAAAAACAAAAAGTTGGGACCCATTATATTGGATAATCTCTAGTAGGTTCTTCTTGGAACCCCTGGTCCCCCTTCAGTGACCCCTATGGACCCCGGACCACACATTGAGAACCCCCGTCATACATCATACATGGACTCACTTGTGTCGGTGCGGGGGGGCAGCATGTCAATCCTTTGCACCTCTTTGGCATAATAATCCTCCTCGCTGCTCTCGCGCTCGCACGCGGACTCGGCCAGACGCGCGCGCTCCTTCAGCAGCTCCCGCGTGCTGTTGTAGAGCAGCACGACCTCCGGGGGCACCGAGCCAGACGGCGGGTCCTCGTCCTCGTCCGGCGGGCTGCGGATGCGGAGCTTGCTGAGGATCTGCCCGCGGACCGCCTCGATGCGCCGGGACTTCTGCTTGTCCAGGTTGATGGACTGGCACGCGTTGAACCCCTCCACCAGCAAAACACCGGAGAACCGGAGCAGCAGCAGCAGCAGCGCGAGGCGGGGGAGCCACATTGTCCGGTGAGGAGACGGAGGGACAGAGATACTCCCTGGACGGCCGAAACAGTTAAGGTCACTGTGGTGGACTGTATCTAAAGCGGAGTCTCAAAACCAAGCATGAAGAAATATGTGCTTAAAGTGGTTTAAAATTTCAAAGCCAATGTCTCCAAAACTATTTAAATAAAATAAAAACGCCACAAACAAAATCCAATATCCAGTTCTAACAGGTTATTTTGGTCAAAAACACTTTCTGTGGAAAAACAAAACCACATCTGCTGACTTCACATTTATTCTGCTAAGGTAATTATATAATATTGTTCACACATGCGCCTGCATATGTTAACACCAGACACATAAAGACGCATTGTCATTTATTCTTTAGTCTGAATTTAAGTTATTAAATCTAAAAGGGAACAATTTTTATGAAAAAAAGCAGATCAGCAGTAGAAAAACAGCTCCTACAACCAAACTCCACTGTAAAAACCGCAAATTTAGTGACTGGAAGATTGACTGACGCTCAAAAGCTCCGGTGTTGTCCCGTGCCGGTGCGTGCGCGCTTTTCCGCGTGTAAAGGTGAAGATATTTAATTACAGTCTAACCGATAAGTTAGAGTTTTATCCGTCTCCGTTTTCCGTCGTCCATCTTCGGATAATTCAACAGCTTTCAGGTGAAAAACAGTCATCGCAGGAGCTCAGCCCATGTCGCAAATTCTCCAAACAAAAACCTGAGCGGCTCGCTTCATCTGAAGCAGCATGGCTCCCGTGCTTTTACCTCCGAATGACCCATCTGTGGAGCAAAAAAATGGCCCATACCCGCTTTCAGAAAATCTAGTTACAGCTTTAAAAAAAAACTCAATGAGATCCTCCCATTCCCTGTTATAGGTAAACAGAAAGCAGCCTGCACTAAAACGTAGGAAGTGTTGATTTATGTTGGAAAACCCATGGTGGGTCTGTTAATCCCCCTCATATAAACATCAAAACACGGAAAAAGTCAGACGACATAAAAACACATGACGCAGAAAAATATATGAAAGAAGTCCTTGTGCTGTGAATTATAAAAAAAAAAGAGAGAGGAAACTTTACAGTAAATGACAGATCCCCGGTTTAAATGAGCTCCAGCCTGATGTCTGCTGGCCTGAAAGCTCTGCTGAAAACACTGAGACCTGCTGCATGATGTGACTCCATTATTCTGCAGATCCTCAGAGAGAAATGCACAGAGCTCCAGACAGAAAGAGGTGGAGGAGGGAGGGACTGGATGTGAGAGAGGTGGTGGTGGTGGTGGTGGGGCGGGTTGCCACCAAAGTGAAGGGAGTGTGTGATTATGTAGGCAAGAGCCATCTTCCTCCAACCAGAGGAGGCACACACACACTTTTAGCAATTTTTTCTCTCCACAAAAATGTTTGCACCACCCTCTCTCCGCAGGTAAACATCCCCTGAGGACATATCAGGCTTAAAGGAATAGTTGGACGTTTTGGGAATTATTCACTTTCTTATAAGAAGTTAATGAGAAGATTGATAATTTATCAATGGGAACAGGGGGTATATATATATATATATGCCCGTAAAATGGCGAATTGTTTTTACACTCTGATTTTTGTAGGGATTAAACAAATGAGACATAACGTGTTAATTAGTGAGCTTTAGAGGTGCTGGTTGTTTGTTGACGTTGTTGCCTTTGGATGGAGCCAGGCTAGCCGTTTCCAGTCTTTTTACTTAGCTAACAAACTATATTTACCTAACAGACAAAAAAAGCCAAAAAGCACATTCCCCAAAATGTCCAACCACATCTTTAAACCTCAAAATGATAAAATGGAAGATGAAGAAATAAGACGCATTAGTCCATTCCAGTGATTTCAAAATGCAGCTTTAGTAAAGTCTCGGTGTGATTTTCAGCTTAGATGCCGAAAGTTTAAGGCTTATCCTAATTTCATTAAATCACTCCATGGCCCATCCCTTTTTATCTTTATCTTTTCCAGCTTTCAATCCAGGCCCTTTCTTTCCTCTCTGTTCCTCTCCGGTCTCATTGTTAATTACAGCTCAGAACTTGGAGAGGACTGTTAATCTGTCAGGGGTGGCTTTTATTGCTGCTCTGCTGCCATCCCATTATACCGTTATTATAGTTGCGGGTGCAGGCCTGTAATTGCTGTAAGTAGAAGGGAAAGGTAGGAGAGACTCAGGCTGGCTCGAGGCTTCTGGTCAGGGCAAACCCCCCACTTCATCATCCGGCCTGGCAAGGTTTCTAAAAATGATAACACCGCCTGCGAACACACAGCCTCCTGTTCCAACTTGACTGCTTCTGCTCCATCTTAGGCAGCCAGAAACGAATGGAAACACACTTAATTTGTCTATGTGGACCTCAACTCTCTCTTTCAGCAATCTTAAAAGGATCAGACACAACGTGGGGCATCTCAGATCTCAGCAGCCCGCCCAGGTGGGGTGTCATCGTGTGTGTGTGTGTGTGTGTGTGTATGTATGTGTGTGTTGTAATGTGTGGCATATAAAAAACAAAACAAAAAAAAGACTTCCTCAAAAACAACTTCTAGCATGCCTGCTTTTTCTGCCTCTTTTCCTCAAAGCCAAATATAGACAAGCCACTGCCACGTCATCTGGCCCTCAGCACTTTCTTAAACCCAGAGAGAGGGCGCGATGGGGTTCAGAGCCTGCCTCTCACTCATGGAGCCTCGGGGGTTATATTTTAGCATGTCTGTAATATAAGTGAATCCCATATTTTCCACAAAAACCTAAAACAATTTTGGCCGTCACGGAAATCAGGACAGTTTTATTGAAAAATAAAAAAGAAAGAGCGCAAACAGTTACAAAAATAAATACAGATAAAACCACAAGGGGTTACTCTCGGGGAACATTTCCATCTGTTATTCTTCAAATCTTTTTCCTCCACTGGCAGCATCAGCCACTTAAATGTCATAACTACAATCAACCAAGCAGTGTGGCCTATTTTCTCATGGCACCAACTTAAACCAGAGTCCAGCCTCTCTCTCTGAATACCCACAATGCCATCAGAGTGACAGTTTGGGGAGAGGACGTGTGAGAAACATCGGTGCCGACTACACCTCGTCTTCGCTCAGCAGCATGTTGGGGATTCCTCTGGAGATGGGGAACTCATGTCCTGACTCAGGGCACTGCAGAGAGCCCTCTATTACCTCCACCTGCAACACGCACGCACACACACACACACACAGAGAGAAAGGACAGGAGGTTTGAGGCCACCACTAGATGTCACCATAGAGCAAAATGCAATGGTGTGGCCCAGTCCTCTCAATGCTACAGCATACAATGATATTTTAGACCAGTGGTTCCCAACCCCTGGGCCATGAGAAGAAGATATAATTCTGCAAACACAGCTTAATAATAATGCTGTAACTTAATAGGCTATTTTTTTTTGTGGTAATTATCTTGAACTTGTCTGTACTTCATTTCTTCTCCCCACTCCCCCACACAATCCCAACAATATACTGATTTTTAATTTAAAAGTAGGTCATCTGTATCCAAGGTGACGACCTGAATCTTGCCAAGAGGTTTGTCTGTAACGCTGTATTGTTGTATGTTTTTTATCCAGTAAGTAATCACAAAGACCAAATAAAGTTGAGGGTACCCTGTGGAGTTTCTGACCACTACTAATGCGATATAAAAACAGTCTACAGTGCAAACAAGGCTGCAGACCTCTGCTTTAGATAATAGAGTGCTTACTACTTGACAATGCCCCCCCGTGCACAAAGCCAGGTCCATACAGGAGTAGTTTCCTGAGTTTGGTGTGGAAGAACTTGACCGGCCTGCACAAAGTCCTGACCTCAACCTCACCCAGCACCTTCGAGATGAACTGGATTGCGTGTCAGACCTTATCACCTAACATCAGTGTTGGACCTCACTGATGGTCTTGTGTCTGAATGGGAGCAAATCCCTGCAGCCAGGCACCACAATGTTGTGAAAAGCCCAGCTCAGTGGAGGCTGACAGGAGGCTAGTGCTATATGAGTGCAGTCCGTTTACCATTAATGCCAGTGGTTTTGGAATGCAGTGTACATATTGGGGTTATAATGTCTAAAACTAGAGTATTTTAGTCGCCGTTTGATCTCTACAAAAATGGCACTCTCCTCCACTGAATGGACACGGTGAAGTTATGAAAAATAAGACACTGTGCAGAACACAACCACATGAAAGCTTTGCTGCTAATTGCCGTTTTCAGTAATAGAAACAGGATGTCGAGTACACAGTGTACCTTTCTATGTTACAATGTGAGAGTGAATATTGAAAGATGTTTTAGTTTTAACCAAAATGTGTATTTAAGTCTTCTATACAAAGACATCCCATAATTACCACAATGATTCACTGTGTTAAGTGAAACAAGAACAGAAAACACTGCTGGGATCCACGTGGTAAATAATATCAAGAATGGAAAGATGGTCGGCCAAGGCTCTCTGTTAGAGATGGTTTCAGGCTTGTGTTAGAATACTTGCCCCAAAATAAGACGTTTGTAACGCTGGGGAAAGCAACTAGAGCTGCAACGATTAGTCTATTAATTGGTTAGTCGATCGACAGAAAGATGATCTGCATCTACTTTGATAATCGATGTTAATCGATTCGATAATCGTTTAACATTCTCTGGTTCCAGCTTCTCCAATATGAGGATTTGCTTTTTTTCTCTTTTTTATATTATTGTAAACTAAGTATCTTTGGGTTTTGGACTGTTGATCGTAGAAAACAAGACATTTGATGACGTCACCAAAGTCTTTTTAACTTTTTTTCTGACACTTTAATTCAGAAAACAACTGCCAGATTAATTGATAATGAAAGTAGCAGTTAGTTGTAGCCCTAAACAGGGCACATTCACATGACCAGAAATACAACTACATACTGTAGTAATATGCACCATTGCTGTAAAAAAACAAAAACAAACCACCACCAGTACTGACCTCTAACAGCACTCTGTGCACTTTCTTCAGGAACTCTTCGTTTTTCTCATATTCTGGCACCAGCTCACCTGGCAGGTCTTGCCGATGACCCAACTATAGAGGGAAAAGAGACAGGTGTTCAAACTGGGCAGTTGTAAATTATTAAGTAGATGTGGCTGGGAGGAAGAAGAGACGATGACATGTCCTCCCCCTGCTGGTGAACAAGACACTGAACAAAAACACACTGACAATAACCAGCACACCGGTAATGGAATACTGTTTACTGGAGGTCAAGTCCAAAAAACAGGCACAAAGTATAAATAAAATACAACATTAAAGCACATTTTCCTCATAAAATAGTAAGAATATTTTCCTTGTGTTTTGTTTCTTGGAAATGATTAGTCATTGCTATTAGAGATTCAAAAGAGCCAATGTCTATCATTAATTTTAACGATTGAGCAAAAACAGGCTTTGTCTGACTCTTCCAGTGGCAGAGAACAATCCTTGAAGGGCCAATAAAGCCGGCCAATGCAACTCCAGATTTGCTGTTTGGATATACCCGGTGGTTTATGCAACGACTCTCCAATACTTTTGACTACTTGTCTCCAGTTAGGAGAAACAAAAGAACAATCCCACATTGTGAAGAAAACTATCTGCTTCCTTTAGACACATCCCACAGGAATTATCATCCACAAGTCCCATGTAACTGGTGTATAATAATACCCGTGTATAATGTTGCCCACTGACCACCCGGCATCAGCCACTATGTTCTTCCATATATCCTCTTTTATGTTTGAATTAAGATCTCTTTACCATACAGAGTGTTTGCCATAATTTCATTAAAAAACTGAGGCACTCCTAGGAAAATTAAAACAGAATAATATGTATTGTTCTCCTTTAATTTAAAAACGACCCCCAAATTCTTAAAAAAGCTCCTAATGTGTAAATTATCGCCAAAACTCCCTTTTGTCTGTTAAGCCAAAAATCATCCCTGAGCTCTTGGAAGGATCGTAAAATGTCTGCTCTAAAATCCCTAACTTTCCTAATATTCTTATCCAACCATGATTCCCACAGGATAGTTTTTGTCCCCCATTCGAATTGATCCAAATTGAAGAATATCCTTGCTTATACTGAGACAGCTTGTAAGCGTTCATCCATGTCTCTGTGGAAAGCTCCAAAACCGGATCTGATTGGTTTTCATGCTTATGACGTGATGTCTTCTAACAGTCTGGACTCGACTCACCTCCTCTGCAGCCTGGACCAGAGCGCTCCACTCCAGTTTGGGGATCATCCTGCTGACAAACTGAGGGTTGAACTCCACCTCAGTCATCTTCACCTCAGTGGCCTGCACAAAGAAAACACCAGCAGGAAACAACAGAGTCCATTAGTGTGGACATTCAGGGTCCTGTCCTTCCACGCACGTTATGGCTGTGTTCAGAAAACGCTTCCTCTGCCACTAGTTCCCAACGTAAAAACACAGAATAGTTTACCACTAAACTGAGATTATCTACACATTATTCATTTTCATTACTGACAGGTACAGTAGGGTGTCACATAAGTGTAATTAACAAATTATCAAAATCCAGCATTGCACTTTAGTAAAAACTGTACCGTACATATAGACAAGTTTTATATTATTCCTTTATATATATATATATATATATATATATATATATGTGTGTGTGTGTGTGTGTGTGTCACATTGGTAACTCAGAAACTCAAATTAAATGGCAGATGGTAAATACACTGCCCTCAGTAGCATATAAGGTGTGTGATTTGACCACATACGTTTCAAAATATTCAATATGGAGATAATGATTCAAAATGTATTTTGAGTGGCCAACAGCACATTATGAAGAAATCAAATATATGTCAAGTCTTGCATGTCCGAGGAGAGAAAGGTGCGTTTCTCTTCCCGCTGCCAGCTTGCCGACCTCCAGCTCGGTACAGTCACGAGCTGTAAGAGAATCTCTTCCGATCAATCGTCGATAACACGCAACAAAGCCACGAGGGAGATTTTAAAGGCCATGATAGTCCAGGAGAAACTACGCGCCTCCCTTCCCGTCGCCCCGCTGCTGTTCACCTTGATGAGCAGCGGGAATCCTTTGGTGACTCCCTTCACGTGGGACGTCAGCATGTTGTGTGTGAGCAGCTTCATGTTCACGGACAGACGGCCGGACGGGTCGGTGCTCTCGGTAGTTACCGTCTACGTACGAGTCACGATGTGGCGGTGCCTCTGGTGCGTCGCTAAAACCTTCCCCGAAGCTTTTACTCCACTGCTGTTGGTTCCTTGGTTATAGCCGTAATTCAGCTTTATTTTGAATATCGATGTGTCTCTTTATAGAAGTCTATGGAAGCCCATTTCCGCCAGTAAAAAATAAATAAATAAATAAAAGATGATAAAAAGTCATAATTATGAGAGTAAAAAGTCATAATTATGCGATAAAAAGTCATAATTCTGCGATAGTCATAATTATGCGATAAAAAAGTCAAAATTATGAGATAGAAAGTGCAAACGATGTGCAATCCTAAATAAGGCAACTATAACAGTTGACTTTTGTAAATGTTTGATGTTGGATTAAGTTGCCACCTCTGTCACATTGGTTTTATTCTTTCTAGGGCAGAACTGCTTCTTCAGTCCCATGTGAATCAGCAAGCACGTTTCATTTGTTGTAAAGCCACGTTTAAAGTCCTCAATGTTCTCACAATCCATTTCTGACAAATTAACCAGGAGAACTCAAAGAGCTGCTACTCTCATTGTTGTTTGAAAGTATCTCATAATTATGACTTTTTATCTCATAATTTTTTCCCCATCTTTTTTTCCACAGTAGTCCCTTTAATGTACCCCAAACAATCCAGTTAGGACCAGTGTAATATACTGTAACAGCTTTTTCTTTGGCAATAGTCACGATAATGTAATGTAACGTAACAAGTGGCGGAACTAGTATTCAAATTATTTACTGTTGCTCAAGTTGAGGTTGAAATAAAACAATTTAGAAATGCTCCATTTAAATTAACTGATGTCATTTTTCGCTTCAGCTTTAGAGGGAGGAGGGTTTGACATGGAAGAACGGTCACCGGCTATTAGTGTAGTTTGAGTGAAGAGGCGGACAGATTAGCAGCAAAGATGGCGTTCAGTTTTTATACTCAAATTTTTTATTTTTTGTATTAATTTTGTATACTCCTTGTCTTTGTATTATACAGGTCATTCATACAGTTTATGATATAGTAAATAGTAATTACACACAAGAGGTGAAACAAGCATCAACCTGTCACCCAAACAGACATGCATCATGTGCTCACCACAAACACACTCTCTCATTCCTACACACACACACACACACACACACACACTCAGTCTCACAGAGGGACACATATCCCTTACACTTACTAAACAAAAAAAAAAGATAAAAATGTAAAACGTTTTTTTTTAAACCACAAAACCCCCAATTTTTCATCCTCCACTGTCACCAGATTCACGTCCTCTCAACTCTTATTTTGAAAACGAGTATGACAATATTTGTGTTTTAACAAGATAAAAAACAAATAAAGAAACATAAAAATGCAGGAAGGCAATTAAAGTGGGCAAAGCAATTCTGGAGACAGAGTAGGCTAATTCAGATCCCAGTCTTTAACTCTTCATAGAAACAGAAGCACAAATGACCTGCAGGTAGAAAAACTACTGGCTGACATCTGGACAGTTTACTGCGAGTTACAGATGACTGAAGTCCAACTTGACTTTGTGAAACTTTACCAGAATCCAATGTGCTACAAAGTTTAGAGGCTTCGTGTGATCCGGTGTCTCTATTCAGTCAGGAAACGTGTCCTCAGTCAGGTGCGTATCAATGTGAGCCAGTGTGTGTTATACCAGGTTGTAGGGAGGGTGCAGGACTGAGGGAGGCAACACAAACTAGTTAAGGTGGGCACTCTGCAAGGTTTATGGCACAAATAACAGCACTGAGAAGCAGGTGCATAGAGGGGCCAAAGCTGAACCAATGACATTGCCTTGTGTTGTGAAGTCGGGGTGAAAACCATCTGCCAACCTCTGGAGGGAGTTAGCAAAGGACACTTCACTAAAATATTCTCCCCGTCTCCACTATGAGCATCACTGGACAACCAGTAGACCAAAACTCGGGTTGTGATCGGTGAATTAGAATTCAAACAGAGGCGGGATTTCTGGAATAAGTTCACATACTCCCAAGGTTCATGAAACAGTCGTATGAAGCTGAAACACGTTGGTCTCACAATAAAGTTGTTCTTAATACTGCAAGTGCTGCTGGAGTTTTGACCCCTAAAGACTATTTCTCTTCTCTGTTCACCTTGTAAGGAGGTGAAATTGTGCCAGAAATCCCACTTTAATGAAGCACAATTCAGAGTACATGAACTGGCCACAATCTGTGTCTTTCTTATGAGCAATGCCCTTGGTTGGATTGAAAATGAAGCCAGTTGAGAGTGACGGTGATATGTTTGCACAGACAGTAAGGAGAATCTGCAGACTAATGTATTACTGAGGGGGGGATATATGAGGAGAGCTCTTGCTGAATGCAAAACAGGACGATTACATCTGGTAAAGTCCATGTATGATGGAACCACGTAAAACACTGGGTGTCAGTAACTGCAGTAGTCGTTAGTCATTGCTTTGTTTTTGCATTGGAACACACAGACTCTTATTAGTCCGTACACACATGCAAATACACATTTATCCCTGGATTCGCTCCCTTAGCTGAGACTTTCCAAAATCATAATCTGTCTCACACACACACACACACACACACACACACAGTCTTTCTCTCTAACACAGACAAAAACAGAGCAGTCATCATTCTTGGCCATCCTCTGTGCGCCACTTCAGGAAATCCTCCTTCCGGGCGTCTGGTTTGATCTGGTTCCGCATGCCACCGAGCAGATTGGAGGTGGCTTCAGAGGCCACTATTAAGGGTCGGACAACGGTGGGTGGGATCTGCCGCAGGACGCCGCCCACAGCACCGGGCAGGCCCTTCTGTTCGTGGCCGCGGGACGCTACATCGCACAAGGTCTGAGCCGTGTCAATCACTCCCTGGAGAGCAGAGAGAGAGAGAGTCCAAAGAGAAATTAGTCAAAATATTGTGAGAAAGTGAGTGAGCTGAAAGATGAGCTCATGTGACCGCTTATTTTTGGATTCTCTGTCCTATAGAAGGGTCCACGATCAGTTTTGAGAGGGTAAGTCTGGGGACGCACCTCTCTGACGGTGTCGTAGGCCTTGGCAACTCCTTCTCGGAGGTCTGCGGGCTGAGCAGCTCTGCGGGGCCGGCTGGAGGTGGCTCGGCCTTCTGTGATGGCGTACCGGTTCAGGGGGGGAGTTGGAGACAGGATGTCGTACACAGTCTCTGCTGTGGCCTGTAAGAGAAGCAGACAGACATCAACGATGGACTTATAGGCATCAAATACCTGAGGCCCTGCTTATTCAGAAATCCTTCAACAACTCTACACTACCTGAAACAAATGTATGGTCCAAATGTAGCTCCTGTATAAGTTTAATTCACAGTCATGACCTGCACTGGAAATCCTTTGGTACCTGTATGGCCTGCACCAGCCTGTTGCTGAGCTCCAGAGCAGCTGATGCTGTGGAGGTGCCGAAAGACGCCGCCCCTCTCTGGAGACCTCGAATAATGCGTCCATCCTTCCTGTACTGCTCTATGGGCAACCAGAACAGATCCCTCACTCCGTGGACTGGAGAAGAACACGGAGATGGAAAGAGGGGAAAAGGGAATGAACCAAGAGATGTAACAGGATAAAGAACATGCAAATGTTAAGATGACACTGTGTACAACAGAGACGAGCAGTATCAACTCACACAGCTGGACAACCGAGTGCATGGGGCCGACACCTCCCAGAATGCCCGGCAGCTGATTCTTCCTGATGTCAGTCAGCCACTCTGTGACGGCGTACTGGATCACTTTGTCTACACCCAGGAGACTGGAAAGTGTTGCAGAAGAAAGATTTAGAAACTGAAAACTGGTTAAACATGGTGATCTAGTCTAAAAAAGTCACAAACCACTGAACAGATTTGGGACTTTCTCACATGACAGAAATGAATCTCAAGCAGCCAATGAGATGTCTGTGTTGGTGTGGAGGTGTGTGTTTGTACCCATGTCTGCAGCAGAGCCTCTTCAGCTTCAACTCAGAACAGTTTAACTGGGCCAGACCGATCAGAATCCCTGCAAACGTCCCCTGTGAAACACAGAGCAGGAGCGTGAAAATACAGTCAGCCTGGACAATTCCTGATCAGATACACAGGAATCCTACAGATTTCTTTATTATAAGCGTTTGGTCAGGCTGAGTAACGGATGAGCTGTTTGAGTTATCTCTCACCTGTTCAATGACGACATGTTTGCCATGATAGTCCAGCCAGATAGGCACTTCAGAGGTGAAACGAAACTCCCTGAAAAGGACAGAGGGAAGGAATAGAGACGTTACCAATCAATAATTTAAACATTTATTCACCTTAGACTAGTTGAACTTACTCTTCTTTTAGCAATGTTCTGCTTTCTTACGGTTTAGGCCACGGTGGCTAAGTTTTGACACATTTGATCTTGTTGTGTCTTCACAACACAGAAAAACCTCTTTTCTCTTTTGATCGCACCTCCCTTGATGCCTCCTGGTGAATTAATGTTTTACATACCGGAAGTAGATTGGCTGGTCGGAGGAGGAGGTGGAGCCGGCAGAGGAGGAGCTCTGCTCGCTGTAGGTAGTTTCAACAGAAGCAGTGAGGTCAGGTCCCAGACCAGCAGCTGACTCCGCCTCCTCAGACCCCTTCTGGGAGGGGTCTGCCTTCACTGAAAATAAATGGAGAGAAAAATAGAAAAATATTCACCAGTGTCTTAAAATGAATATAGAATCAAATGTTAGTCATGCTCAAAATTAGCTTAAGTAATCATTTAAACATGTTCTGCAGCCAGTGAAAATGAATCATGCCATAGTGATGATATGCAGTACCTATAATGTTTAACTCTACAAAAGAGGAGTTTAGCAAATGAGAGAAGTCTGCATGAACGACCTTGTTTAAAATCTTAATATTTATGTCTTGGAGAAAAGCCCTTAACATTAAGTATGAAAGACAACTGATAAAAACATAGCTCACCTTCAGCTGCAGGGTCCACAGGCAGGTAAGGGTTAACAAAGGAAGCTAGATTGCTGAAAAAGTCCTTCAGGAAAAACAGTGCGTCCTGGAGAGGAGACAGAGAAAAGAGGCTGGTTAGATGTGGAGAGTTTACAGGAGCAGCCCAAACTACTGGTCCCTGTCAGAATGAACGGTACCAAACGATCAGTATGCTAAAAAGATATTTCTGTGATAGATATGTGCAATGGCTCATTTTGTAAAGTAATCTGCTTGAAACTGCCATCTCCAATCTCCAGTCTGATACAGTTCTAGCACTGGTATGAATGGTCATTTCTGATTACCACTTTAATAGAGAGATATTTGCTTCTCCGAGGGCTGAAGCATTCACAGAACAGCTTTGTATAAAACTAAAAACAGAGAACTAGAGTCACTTACTTCATTTTCTACAGAGTTTCACTACAGATCTAAAGGCTCTACTCAGCTAGTGTAATCCAGTCTCAGTCAGAGTACAGGACACCCAAAAGTGGCTGTTAGTATTCAGTGAGTTACCTGGTCGATGTTAAGTCGTAGCGGCAGCAGGCTGACCCGGAGACAGCACTCTGGACCACCAAGGCCAGACTCTGGACACACCTGCAGGGCCTTCACTGTCAGCTACAAAAAGAAAACACACAGTCAATATCATTTACACAACCAACATGATCAATATTTTGTCTTTTATCAAGTCCTCCTGATATAAAAGAACAAACCCTCTCCACCTAATTCTTCAAGCCTCCCTAAACAAGAATGCTCTAATCTGTATCAAAGCTCTGCCAAATAGTCATTACAAATGAAAACCCCTCCAACATCAGTCATTTCAGTAGTTTATAAATCAAAGACTCCCTCTGTCTGTCCCTCTCCTCCTCCTCTTCCTCCCTCACCGCCTCTCTGCTGTCTCACCATGTTGGAGTGGGCTCGGCGGGGCATGCTCTCACTGGTGTGGAGGTAGAGGAATTTGTTGATTTGTGAGGAGGCCAGTCGGTCTCGAACCTCCAGCTCCTGGACGATGAACACCTGCCTGGAGAGGGGCTGCTCGCCACCGGGACCAACCCCGACCGCAGCTGCCAGCTCCCCATCCTGCCCCGCTACTGCCACTGGGTAGGACTCATGCTGGAAGGACACCTGGAGGACAAAACAGGAGTAATGTGTTGAAAAAGATGGTGTTTAAATGTGTCTCGCTAGATGTGCAAAAGTTTGGGGGGTACTGGAAATACCCTTATTCGCTTCCTTGCCAAGAGTTAAAAGATCAATACCACTCACGTATCTGTATGATATAAAGGTGGAGCCAGCAGCTGGTTAGTTTAGCTCAGCATAAAGACTGGAAGCAGGGGGAAACAGCAAGCCTGGCTTTGTTCAAAGGTAACAAAATCTGCCTATGAGAGTGGTATCGATCTTTTCAACAAGAAAGCGAATAAGAGTATTTCCCAAAGTGTTTACAGCTGAGGTGAAACATTTCTTCTGGACCAGGGCAAAAAAACCCAACAAAACTTAAAATCAAGATAAAAAAATAAGAAATGCATGGGTGCATACATTTAAGAGTTAAATACACAAATGCTTAAATTTAGGAAGTTCAGAAATCTATATTATGATAAACTAACTGATGACCACTTCTAGTCTCAGGTTACACACAGACTGAATATATACCTTGGTGAACTGGATCTCCATCAGCAGTGTGTGCTGACGCCCGCTGCCTCCAGCCCAGCGCCATGAGTTCTGTGGACGAGAGGAAGTGACGGAGCGAGACGGAGACCCACGAACACCAGCAGAGACTGAACGACCTCTGTAGAGAGAGGAGGACGCAGATTCATCAGTCAAAGGACAGGAGAAAACTGAACAACACACACAGGTGAACAATTATCATGACCTGACGTATATTGTATGAGAAACTACATTTCTGTTGAGAACCTTCTTGTGGCCCTGTGTGTGTGTGTGTGTGTGTGTGTTACCTATTGGCGTGCTGGGCATGTATGGACATGAGCTTGCCACCAAAGTCCTTGCCCCCGTAGAGATGCCAGACCACAGAGATCTCCCGCAGCACCACTCTGCTCTGGGGCACCGGGAAGCGGCTGGGGGCTCGGAGCAGGTCTGAGCTGCCTCGAGGCCTGGAGAAGTGACTGTCCTTCACCCTGATGGGCCCCGGGGACAGCACCGTCACCACAGGCTCCCCATCCTTGGGCTGTAACAAATCCCATGTGTGGACATTTTGCGAGTAAGCATACAGATTAATTCGGAGTCGTGCTATCAGGGAAAGTGAGCTAACGGGGAAGAAAAAAAGAAAGAGGACCATAAAAGCGAGGAGAGAGACTCACAGGAATGCCCATGCCAGGAGCCTCCAAGATGCAAAAGTCGTCATTGTCGGTGGAGCCCTCGGAGCCATCCTCTGACATCATATCTGCCCGAGCCTCCGTTGCTGTGGCAACCAGTCCGTCAAGCTCAGAGTCGTCGCCCTGCAGGACGGAGGGGGTGCGCTTCGAAGCTTCACCAGGGAACAGGTAGACTGAGACAGGCGAGCCTTTCGGCATGGAGGGTGAACCTGGAGAAACGCGGAGAAGAATCAACAACAACACGAAAAGATCTAGACAAGCTGGTGCTGTAAACACCCCCACCCCACAGCACCTACAGACATATATAACACCACTTTTCTTTCATCAGATTTTATTGTTGTGTTAGAGAAATCTGGGAAACAAGGGGCTGAGTTTCATGTTTTTTTTTTCCTTCCCAAAAGGCAAATATCTATCACTGGAAACCAATTTAAATGAATCCACCCACAGTCCTCTTCCTTTACACACAGAAACTTAGCTCATTGCAGAACTTTAATGAACCATGTCCTGTTGGGATGTTCAGATGTGTAAACTCTGCAGTACCTGGATCTGAACTCTCTTCTCGGAGGCTCTTATCTGTGTCAATTAAGGCATCCGCCAGGTCATACTGGTTGATCTCAGCGGTTTCAGCCGGAGGGCAGAGCAGCACAGATGCAGGGCTTTCTGACAGCTAACAAGACAGAATATTACACAGACATTAGACAATTTTATGGCATCGTTTTACCACTTTGCAACATTTGTGGAACCATTCTGTTCACGTCAGCAATTTTGCAACATCATTGCATTCATTCACTACTTTTGTGTAAGAAATTCTATGTAGAAGAATATATACTCAATATCAAACAATATTCTTTTCTTGGCTGCTTGTAATTTGTGTCTAGCAGGTTACTCTGGGTAAGTGGTACAACTACATGCATAAAATCTGAGTTAAAATAATGTATTAATTGCCTGAAACTCTTTCACTTATTACACGTAATACTTAACTTTTTGGGCTCTAAAACCCTCTGAAACAAATTTGTTAATATAAATAAAATTTACTTGAGGTGCTTCACTAGTACCAAACCATTACTTAATTCTTATTAACTCATTATTTTAATTCTCCACTGGTACTAAAAACACAGGCCTTACTGGTAATTTCTGGCCAGCGATTTCGGTGGGTGAGGCGTGTCGCGGCGGGGGGTGCAGGTCACCCTGGGAGACCAGGTACTGCAGCAGATTGACCAGGGCAGCGCAGGAATCAGCACAGGTATGAAGGTGAACCACATTGTTGGAGCAACGGAGCTCAAAGAGAGGCTGAGACTGGAGAACAAAGAGGACACAGAGGAAGCATATTATATAAATGAATAACAGGAGAATCAATAAAGGTGGTGACAGAGACGAGGGAGGATGGGAGAAGAGGAAATACACGGAAGTATGTAGGGAGAGAGGGAAATGACAAAACAAATCAATCAAAACCTTATACTACAGTGTCTCCCCTTCAGAAGCAGTAATGCTGTTGAGGAACTTGTTACTTATACACTTCAGTCTGCCAACACATTGATGAAACACTGACAAGCTTTTCTCAAAACCTGAGGAAATTATGCATCTGATACCTGCATTCATTTTCAAAATTACAATGAGTGGTCCAAGTAAAATGTCACAACTACAGAAAAACAGCAGTCTGGTGGAAAGATGAAGTTTTTTGCTGATTTTCCACCAATTTAAATTGATTGAAAAGTATTTTTTACCCAACCTCAATAGCCAACAGCTAAAGCTGCAACTATTCTTACTGACAGCCATACAAATTGGTGACTGCTCTGTACAACCAATATAAGGCGCTACAAATATCAAACTATGAAATAAGCTTAAAACAGTCCGACTATTGCTGTCTGGTGCTGATCTGTTGAGTGAAATGAGGAATTTTAAAACTTTAAAATTTAAGAATATCAGCGAGATAAAGAACCAATGCTGTGTTTCATCAGTGGTACATAAACCTTTTGTGTTATTTACATCAGATAAATAATATCTATTTATAAAAGTGTAAATACAGCCATTATAGTGTGAACAAGAACATGCATTGGAGGAGTGTATAGACACAAATGTAAAAAATGATAAAACAAAAAATAAATAAAGACTAAAAACTAAATAATAAAAAGGTAAAAAATAAAAACACACCTGGATCGAGCAAATGCTTCAAAGAAAGACTAGACAATGCAAACGGACATACAAAACATCATTGCACTGTTACATAACAGACTTTAAACCGACCTCTCTCTCATATTTGTTCAGCTTGTTACTGACTGGCTATAAGGACAGCTGCATCATTGTTGAGGGACGGCATGTTTACTGTCGCCTTGTTAGCTTTGGTTCCAAATGAAAGGTGATCCTCATCTTAAACTGCTGTCTGAAGCTATTATTACAGCGAAGCTTCATTATGGGGGCCCCTGCTCGTGAGTGGTTTTTGAAGGAAATTGAACAAAATTACAATGTTTTGTTTACAATCACATTTTCTCTGGCAGGGCTGGTCATTCCTATGCTGCAGTGCTGCTGAGTGAATGTGAAGGAAACACAGGTATGTAAACAGATGGCGAGCACTCACCAGCTTCCCCGTATCGCTGCCTTTCCATGTGGTGATGGCCAGCTCCAGCAGGTCGATGTCCAGAACACACACATAGTCTGTGTGACACAAAGACACGTGGTGGTTTTTATTAGAGTGCAACTCTTTTTGACACCGATTCTTGTTTACGTCACTAATATTGACGATTCTATTGGCCCTGAAATAAGACGTCCCTGATTGTAAGATGACCACCTTTTCCTTTTCCTGTCAAAATACAAAACGCTTTGATTAATTATTTGATTAATAATTAAAGTAGCAGACGCCATGTTTAACATCTTTTAAAGTCAAGTGTCCTTTCTAATTTCCATTTTATTATTTCAAAGAGAATCAGCATTAACTAGGAGATGCAGTTGTTCTGTTGTTAACTTTCAACTTAATACCAGCTCTGATATCAATCACAATAGTCCTGTTGGGAAGGTTTCCCTGGTCCAAGGATTAGGTGTGTGTAAACGCAGCTAACAAATGTTCTTTCATCCCGTTTATCATTCACATCCTAACACGCTAGTCCACGAAAGGGTGTGAGGATGATTTTGTTTTTGTGCTCCTCATCATCACAGACGATTTGGTCTCCCGTCCGAGATGTTGGGAGACACTTCTTGACTCGTTTTCTCTCGTCAGGAATTGATTTCTTCAGTGGCAAAACATGTTACACGAACAGAGTGAAGCTCCTCTAAGTTACGCTGGACTTCCTAAATACTTTTAGTCCTGAACAACTCTAACTGACACACTATAAACGGACATGAAGAAACTTGCTAGCCTAAGGCTACAAACAACCAAATGCAGCGCAACTTAAGCAACAGCCTCCCTCTAAGAGAACATCTGCTGATGACAGAGAAACAGTATTTTCTACAACTACTCTGTAAGTGTTCACAGTACACAGTACACACACACGTGTCATGTGTTTTACCTCTCCTCAAGTCCACGGTGTCAGTCTCACATTTGTCAGAGAGGTAGAGAGCAGAGTCATCCAGGATGAATCTGACCACAACAAAACAAAAATAACTTAACACAAAGATCTGACACACTGCGAGTCACCAGTGATACAAACTGACAGTTACATTTCAAACTATTTACTGTGCTGATTATCATATTCTCACAAATGTCATATTGTGATTTTGGTGGAAATGTTTTATTTAATGGACAATCTTTATGTTTAGTGGTGAACGGTACCTGAGGTGGAAGGTGGCAGTGTCTACAATGATATTACTGGACAGAGAGAAGGACTCTGCAGTGAACAACACTCGCAGTGGCAGATACAGAGGTCTGGCAAACAGAAAAGCAGAAGATGAGGGTGAAAAAGAGGAGAAAGGTATAATGTACACTCCCCACTTTTTTTTTTAGGTATATACCTGTAGTCGACGGCACAGGTAGCGAGGTGTGTGTGGAGGACAGTGATGACGGCAGGTGCTGTGTATCCCAGGATGGGATCGTCAATGACATCCAGGAAGTCAACCAGCTGTAACAAACGAACACAGACTCAGCAGGCAGGCAGAACAGCAAATGACAAACATTTTAAATTCGTCCTCCTAATTTGATTTCAGAGTGGAGTGCGGTTTGTATTTTTCCGCAAAACCCGAATGGTTTATAACTGGAAAATAAAACAGAACAAATGACAATTGCTGCATTAATAACAGCTGCATGTCTATTTGGTTATGCAATTTGTCGTATTAAATCATACTTTACTAGCTACAATATAATAGAATATACTTATTATTTCTGGGAGCAAGAAAGGGAAAGAAGTTGTTGTGATTTAGTACTGATGGGACCTGTGAGGGACAGCAGGCTGATGTTAACAGCTACCAGCACTAACGGTATAACGTTCCTGGTCAAGTCATCTGTGTCCAACTCTCTGGATTTTTCTTAAATGTATTCTATTTTCTGGATGGAAAGCTTCTCAGACACTCTTTGTCTATAATATTTAATATAATATAATTATAATCAGTCTGTAATATCCAAAACATTTCAGTTATTTTGTCATTAACTGTAATTTACCTTATTTGGTGTATCCACTTTCTCTAAACCTGCCACATCTACGTCAGTGATTTACAACAACAGTTCCCAAATCAACTTCAACTCGCCTGAATGATGCAGCTGCAGGTAATACAGAGTTTATGTAGCTGGAGAAAATGCTTGAATATCAAACAGCAAAAGGACGATGAAGAGTGAGATTTTCTAGTTTAGCAAAAGCAACAGCTGCACACCATATTCAGAAAATACAGTGGACTACTCCACTGCACTCTGGTCCGCTGCAAGAGAAACTGGAATCTCACTCTCTTGTACTCCACATTCATACATTTCTATTTCTGTGTGAATGAGGAATGTCAAAAATGTTGGTCTAGAGAGAGAAGAAGCCATTTACTGACTCTGAGAGACTGACACCAAAAACTTATCTCTAAGAGAACAGAACATTGTTCTGCTGTTTCCCTTTACATTTTTTCATTTCATTAAACAAATAAGCATTAAATAAGAAAAATGCCTAGAAATTAAATAATAAATATAACTAGAAACGCACGGTACATTGCCAGTAACTGTTTGAGTTAAAGTGCAGTGTTCTAGGAGGAATTTATTTTTCCTTTCATTGAGAGACAAGAAGATACTGAGAAGAATCCATTATCTGTAAGAAGACTTGTTTCCTTGTATTGCTTCGCACCTGCTCATGCCAGCTGTGATTAGTCTGCGTCATGTAATGTCGCATGGTGGCACCTTGAAGTCGAAGGGCGACTAGGAACTCCTGCAAGGAGAAACGGAAACAAACATTGCTTAATTTCAAACTTGCACCAGCTGCAAAATCAGGTGTTTGAGGAGGACGTACCTTGACACTCCTCTGTGGGTCCAATGTGACTTTGATGGCTGTGGACAACATCTGAAGCTCCCCCTCCCTGCCGCTCACGCTGCTCACACCCACCTCTGTGGGGTAGATGGTAAGGTCCAAGTGCTTTGGGGGAGTGAAGTTGGGCATCTCCAACCGCTGTGGGATGGGGGTGTCTTTCACCACCGCTGTAGTGTGTAGGGGGGGAAATGTGCTTGATGACCCAGAACATACATTAACATTTTCTACTTAGCATTAAAGAGGAAAATATGTATCATGTTGCAATTAAATGTTTGCAAACAACATGCCAATGTGCACCTCGATGGTAGAGCTCCACTCGTCTGCTCTCCAGACACAGGAAATTGAGATTGGGGTCGTTCTGGTGCTGCGCCACACTGAATATTTTCCCCCCGTCCAGGTCGAGCACGATTTCCCCATGACTCTGGTCCTCCTGAATCAATTAGATGAAATGGAAATGGTTAAGAAACACAAAAAAGACATATTGTGTTGTATTCAACTTAACTTAACAAGGCTCAACTTCAGTTTTAATAGTTAGATCTCACTCTGAGGATTATGAAGCACAGTGTCCTGGTTGTTTTTACACAAAGCATGAATTGTTATTCACAGGTGACAGGTATGTTTCAGTATTTCAAGCAATCTTTTCAGAAGTTAAGATCATTAAGCAGTAGGAGCATTAACACAAAAACATTTTATTAGATATTTTTATCACAAACTCGTCACGCATTAGGCGGCCACCCCCTCCGACAACTTGTTAAAAATAGGGCAGACAGCATAAAAAATAACTTATTTCTTATAATTAATACAATAGACACATGAAAGCATATTAATAAAAATGTTAAATATTCTCTTTTAGAAACTAAAAACAGGAATTAGCACGTAAATAAGTGATTTGTGCGTCAGAATTATTTTCATGGCTGCAGGGAGGAAAATAGGCAACATGCTGGAGAGGAGGGGAAACTATTGAGCTATTCATTTATCGACTAATTAATTGCAACTTGCTGTAACTGAATGTGTGCATTAGGTTCATGGAGGCGTAGCACGTATCCTGGTTATGTTATTAATAATTCATGACAGGTTGGAAGAGCTCCAAAAGGCAAAAATACGCTAAATACTGCATTTTTCAATATTTATGGGCCACCAAGTCAAGTCTCCTCAGCTTTTTACCATCAAGTCCCAAGTCAAGTTGAGTCTCACAGCAGACGAGTCCAAGTCAACTCGAGTCCGACTCAAGTCTACGTCTACAGCTCTGGATCAAGCCAAGTGCGCAGCCCTCGTCTCATTAAATTCGGTGCCTCACCTTCCTGTCTGTTCTGGCTTGGAGGCGACCTTTGCCGATAATCACAGTGAGGGAAAGGAGGCTGAGGTTGTGGGTGGGGCGAGGAGCTGACTGTTGAGTCTTTCCATCCGATTCACTGGCCATGTAGAACTGAGGCTCGTCCTCTTCTGAATCAGAGTCTGTGGCAGAGAGAGAGAGAAGACAGGGGAAAACATATTAATCTGTTTATTTTCATTCATTTGTATCCAAATACAATATAAAACCTGATTGATTAATAAAAGATGCTTTGGCAGGCTAGTTGCTATTATGTCTAATAGATCTACACGTTGTTTAAGTTTTTTCCATCTAAGCAGCCAAACTCACCCAGTCTAAAGGCCGACTTGCAGAGCTGGAACTCGTCGTGTTGATGGCGGCTGTGGTCGGGGCTGTGGGCCGAGGGGGGAGGAGGCTCCCACATCAACAGATCATTATTGATCCTTTTGGACGAATAAAGGCATGTGTGAGGAAAAATAAATGTTACTTCTGATGCAGGATTTAAGACCGAGGACCCAAAAAAGAACAAAGCTGAGAGAGGAAGCTATTTCTAATATAAGTGATGACAGTTCTGAATGAGCAGCTCAACAAGGACACCAGCAATATGAACAGTCAAGAAAATATTTGATGTTTAAAGGCAGATAAAGTGCATCTTTTAACACCTGTTATGTGTTCATCAGTACAATAAAAACTTGTAAGGTGAAAAAGACCTAAATTCTTCGTATTTAAGACCAAATATTTGGGGGGTTACATGGACAATGTTAGCTTGGAGGACAGTAATCACACTTGTGCTACTGTTGACATACCTGTTGTAGACGCTCTGGAAGGCCTGTTTGCTGGGCAGGAGGATGTAGGCCAGCGGCAAGCTGATGTCCACAGCACACTGACACTGAGCGACACACTGGGCCTGAAACTGACGCATCTCCTCTGGGTCGGCTGGAATCACCATCTAAAACGAGGAAGGAGGAGAGACGAGGAGGAACGAGTTAGGTCTGGAGTCTTGATGCGATGGCTGATAATTTGAGATGCGTTATTTTTTTGTGTCATCGCACCTCCTCAGTCTCAAACATGGTGCGGTTGGAGGAGAACGGAGAGCTGGTTTTGTCGTTGAGTTCACAGTGACTTTCAAAGAAGGCAGCCCCAAGGTCCATGATGAGGCCCAGGTTCATCCCATCTAGACCTGCTGCCGGGCCCTGAGCCTCACCTCCACGCACACGCACTGATATCCTGTTCACAGAAACAGTAAGTATGGAAGAACACATTATAATTATATCTTTTGTCTGATTTGATGAGCAAGAATGACTCAATTTAGACAGCAGAAATTCCAACTTTGTCTTGGAGAGCTTGATATCTAGCAGATTACAGCATGTTTTTGTGAATTATATATGTAATTATTTTCATGATCACCCCTGCTAACCTGGGCAGAGAATCACGGTTCTTCTTCACTCTGATACAGGGGAAAGAGCCGCCCTCCCAGCCCTCGTATGACCCTGGTGAGACACAACACACCAGTTCTCTGTCTGCATTTCACATTTTAAAGGTCTGCTTCAGCCATACATATACAAAAAAGTATAACCACATGTTAGAGTTGCTTTCAATGATGAATTGTGTTCTAAATATCGCCAGGGCAGGACTACATGCAACAGCAAAGTCTATAGTCAGTCTTACATATCAAGTTTTTAGCAGACACATTTTGTATCTTTATAAAATGGCAGAAATTGTAAAATTTCCAATGTGTCCTTTATAATGTGGAACAAGCAACAACAAGCAACTTCCTCCATCGCTGTGAGTTAACAGCTAGTCATAAAAATGACTAATGGCACTGTATTAAAAAAAACAAGGGGCTTTGCTACCTTTTCTAAAAATAAGATGCTACAGATGAAATGATGAAACAACTTGATATGTTCTCGGGATTAATAAAGTATCTATCTATCTATCTATCTATCTATCTATCTATCTATCTATCTATCTATCTATCTATCACTGTTTTAATGTTTGTTTCTGCAGGTGATACAGAGTGGATTACCCTGGTAAGATATTGAAATTGAAAAAGCATTGCTCAGTATACTGTACGTCTATCTTTGGTTACTCTTTTCATGAATATTCAGTCAGTACAAACAGCTACAGTGTACAGGGTTGTGTGTGTGTTCCCACCGTGCAGGTCGGTGAAGGAGGCCTCCAGCAGCTGGGTGAGGCAGGGGGCCCACGGCTGTCCCGGGGCAGTCTGCTCGCTCTGGAGGTCCGGGGCCTCCTGGTGCTTCAGCTCCAGCTCCATCAGCTCCAGCACCAAGGTCTCCTGCCGCACCGCCCTCTGGGTGGGAGGTCGGCGCTTAGGGAGGGGCCGCAGGTCAGGTATGGGGAAACGGAGCCTGAGGACGGCGTGTGGGGAGAGGAGGGTGAAGGAGGAGCACAGCTCACTGCTCTGGGTCTGAGAGGAAAGAAAGTGAGAAATCTCTTAATATTTATTCATCGATATTGTCTGAACATGGATTTTAAGAACTGATTCAGTCACAGTGTTACAGACAGTAGTCAGTTGTCTTCTGTCACTGTTGACCACTGAGAAGCTTTACTCGCTGCATAAGGGCGATCCGAAGAAGTACTGAGGAAGTGCTTATTTACTCTTACACCTGGCAATTTTGCTCATGTTTGTGTCAGCACAAATATAATTGGTCAGACATGACAGTGTTACCTTTTCCATCTTTTTGGTTTCCCATAGTCGTGCTGACATACAATCTGGATGACTTAAGCCAAAATGACATTCTGTGTGTTTTCTGCCCAGCTATGATCAGTCTGGTTTGTAATACAGACAGGCTGCTGTACAGAAGAACAGCTCAAAACCATAATTATTATTATTGTACAGCATACAAAACACAATCTGGTAAATTTCTTTGTTAACCATTTGTTAAACTCCGTAATATTGTCAGATTTCCATATATTTCACCAGTTTCAGTTAACATGTGTGCTGATTTGTGTTTTCAGTTGACAGAGTCCATGTTTTCTGTGTTTTAATTGGGTTACTGACTATTGCATTTGATAACATTTCTACATTTTTAGGGCCTTTTTGTATATGTGATTAGCTTCTTTATGATGGAATAAAGGTATGTGGGGTTCCACCTGTACGAGTCCAGGTCCAGCAGTCTGTGTGGGACAGTGGCTGAAGGCTTTGCTCAGGCTCCCCAGGCGACTGAGGACGTCCAGGTCCAGCTCTGCGCTCAGCTCTGCCAGCTCCACCCGCACTACACTTTCCCGCCGCACCACCCGCTGTTTACCCTGCCAACACACACACACACACACACACACACACACACACACACACACACACGTTAAAGGATAAATTGATGTATCGGTTTTCTGATAAATTGTTATGTCATCAGTCAGTCGATTTCATTATATATTTTTGTATAACTAATCAATATTACACTAAGGGAAGCCTTTACCTGATAAATCTTTCTAATATATCTTACTAGACAGATTCAAGTCTGCATGAATATGTTTATGATCAATGGAATCGTCATACTCCAGGATTTCAGCATACAGTTTTTATTGGTGCCAAAGCCATTTTTGAGAGTTATGCAGCCTGCTGAGGACACAATTCCAGCAGTAAAAAAAAAAAAATCGAAATATGGATTATTTTTTTCTTTTGGCAAGAAAGTGATGAAATTTGAGACATTAAAAACTGGCAAAAAATATAGGCTTTTGGAAACTTTAGTCAAAAAAGTTTGGTACTAGTCTTTAAAATAAAGGTGTCACAATATACATGACATTAAAAACAAAAGTAATAACATGTAACTTTCAAACTAAAAGAGAATCATGAGAAAACAAATACTTGCTGCATTACTTTTTAAACTCGTTTCATTTGTAGTCATGCTTCATTTTTAGAATAAGTATTTTTATCCAGTAGTCTTCAATGACACCTGTCAATCCTCAAACATCAGTCTTTGTCTGGGTCTGGTGTTAACATTGTAACACTAAACTACTTTACCTACTTCACAAACCAGACAAACACTATTTGTAAAGCACATTTTGTATGGTGAAATTCAAGACACTTTACACAAAAACAAACTGAAAATGAATTAAAAACAAATATAATCTCTTTGAGATAAGAAAGGTTGTGCACATATCAACTCAGAGTGTGTGTGTGTGTGTGTGTGCGCGTGTGTGTGTGTATAAATGCGTACCCTACGCAGGTGTTTTTCAGTGAGGCCGTAGTGTAGTTGGGCACATGGTCTGGCTGCAGCTCCAATTGTGAACAGACCAGCTTTCTGGAACTGAAGCAGCTGGAAGGAGACACACACAGAGACACACTGTTCTCTCAATTCTTCCTTATCAGCTCAGTAACAGAACAACAAACATGAACGATTTGTTTTGTGGCAAAATAACTTCAATCCCAACAGTCATTTCACATATTATAATTCATGTGATTTTTTAAATGTCCCTGCATCATGACTCCCCGCTGGCAGTGCAACATATATGACGTTAGTTCTAGTACAAAAGAAAGATGAAGAACAGCTGTGACAGAGGTGTATAATGACCTTATGTGATCACTTAGCATTGCTACTGTTTGCACTGCAAACGATACTGCCTACATTTAAAATATAATGACCCAATGTTAGCGGACTAACAAAAAAATAAGATCTTGGCAAGGAGATGTAATAAAGTCTTACAGTGTGAAAACAGACAGGCAAAGAGATTTTCTACCTCGCTGTACTGAGGCTTTCCATCCGCCCAGAGGCACTCTAACAGCTCCAGTCTGCTGAAGGAAAGGTCAGAGGTCACGGCCCGACTGTGGCGTCTCCCGCTCCGCATCTCACAAGCAACCTGCACTGCTGCTCCTGTCACTCTGGGAGGGAGGACGACGAGAATTAGACAGTCACTCTCAGCTAGAAGAAGCTTGTAGAAGCCGCCAACAGCAGTGTGTGTGCGTGTGTGTGTGTTTGAGTATTGATGACAGCAAGAGTGGGAGTGGAAGCATGATAAACGTAAAGCCAGAGGAGAGGAGAGGAGAAACACACAACTTGATGAAAAAAACAAAACAAGCAGGCCACATTTGCAATACGGCGTGCTGGAATTTACATAATGTAAAATGATACAAACCTTTCAGTCATTTGTTTACTAAGTAGCGTCTTATTAAGAAAGGGAAGTACAGGTTTTCCAGTATAGTCAACTTAATCTTCGTATGAGATTTTCAACTTCCACAAGCCTCTTTTTATACCTATAAAAAAAAAAAAAAAAACTACAGCCCAAAAATAAGTGCCTTCCTATCTGTAATTGTTGTAAAAGGAAATTAGGTGGGAAGCTATATCCCCATGAAGACAAAATATGTGTTTTTCTACCTGAGATGGGAGTGTGGGCAGGCCTTGGCAAAGCCACCTCTCAGATGGTGGAAGTCTCTCTCGCTGAACATGCTGTCCTTGAAGAAGGCCAGCTCCCGGAAGAACACCTGAGACACCGGAACCAATGACAAGGCTCCGTCAGGCCTAGAGGGCGGGTCCTCCTGCAGTAGGGTTAGGGTGAGCCCGCCAAGGGTCAGACGCAACAAAGCATCGGGCTTCAGCTGCTCTGCCTGGCCGCTATGTGAGCGTCCTGCAAGGAAGAGGATGAGAGTTCAGGTTTTTTAAAGACACACTTTGGGAAAATATACATATTATGCATAAAATATGACAATAAGGACAAACATCTGTGTAAAGTGGTAATGTGCAGGCCTCATAATTAATACTGAAAGTAAGCAAGGACATTTTAGTTGTAATTATGTTAAAAAAATAACTTTGACTGAGTTATTCTGCAGTTTAGAGTATAGATTTGAGGACAGTCCAGTGCTTGATATTGCAGACCTACAGATTCCTTCAAAGTGCTGATATAAAACCTTTACTCAGCACTGCAATGATTTTACCTCTGGTTCGGCAGCTTGACCGGGGTAGACTCGACAGACAGCCCGCTACAGGATATCTCCTGGGACAGTTCACCATGCCCTGGAAAAATAAAATTGAAGTGGAAAATCAGATTGCTTGTGACAGTTCTGTGTTTGTTGTTGTTCTCTGTAAGTAGTCTCTGTAAGTTTTTTTTAATTTATTTATTTTTCTTGTTTTGTCTATTTGGGCGTATGGGGTGGGAGGGAAAGAATGGGGAATATGAGGACACTCAGTGTACTGTTATGCTTGTGCGTTAATCTATTGGTGCTGATTATTGTACACTCTTTGCAAATAAAAAGATATATATATATATACACACATATATATATATATATACACACATATATACACATACATATATATATATATATACACATACATATATAGGGATATATATATATATATATATATAATAATACACACACACACATATATATATATATACATATATACACATATATACACACACACACATATATATATATGAGCCACATATACACATATATGAGCATATTATTACAGCATATATATACATATATTATACATATTACATATATTATTATTGTTTTTACACATACATATATATATATATATATATATATACATACATATATATACATACACATACATACATACATATATATATATATATATACACACATACATATACACATACACACATAATTCCATAAAATATCTTGCGCTAATTCTGCTTTGTAAACACGTGCACAATGTATATTTAATTTCTATATTTAAAAACATAAATGTAACATTTAACATTAAATTACTAATATAATAATATTTTCAGTAATATTAAATGACACCAATATTGATGATCTAGAAAGCTTAAGCTTATTGTGTTTATCAAGGGGAGAAAAAAAAAATCAAGGAAATCACCTTCCGTTTTCTGATGGCCATCTGCCAAATGCTTAAACTGTAAACACGCACGCACGCACATGTAGGCTGTACCTGTGCAGACAGCGCTGCAGGCTGTGTGAGGCTGGCTAGACTGTGTGTAGAGGACTCCATGTCACTGTCTGAGAGCTCGCTGCTGGAGCGCACAGACGTCACGCTACTGGTCATCCCAGCAGGACCCATGGAGTAAAACATTTCTGCAGGTACACACACACACACAAAGTGTGACAAGTTAAACACTACAATGTACACAAACACTTCATGGCACATTGCTGCAGGGAAAGGAGCAGCAGGAGTGTTTTGTGATCAGCAGCACTCTTCTTATTTAACACTAAAGGTTCACACCTCCACACCACCTTGGTTTCTCATTGAACTGACAGCCAAAAACAACCTAAGATTGTGGCTTTGCATTTTATACAGCCTAGCTAAAGACAGATTTTACATTTTTATTTTAAAGGGAAAACTTTCTCGATTTCTACCCACAGTGGCTGGCATGGTTACAAACTACATGCCTTTAGGAGCAGGCCTGCTGAGTGACAGACCTCAGAGTGACAGACAATTTATAAGTGGACCTTTGCTGCTTTGTGTACCTCCATTCTCCAGGCCGGTGATGTAGGGCTCCAGGTCGGCTTCAGTATCCCACTCCTCGTCTCTGGGACTGGAGCCCAGCTGCTTACTGAGGTCGTCCTCAATCAATCGCAGGTCGTCCGAGTCTAACGGGCGACTGTGCACTCCACCACACTTAGTCTCTGTCTCTGGGGGAGAGAGGACAGAGAAATGGCTTTATGAATGTGTGTGTGTGTGTGTGTGTGAGAGAGAGAGAGAGAGAGAAAGACACAGCTCGAGGCAGAGTGTGACCTCACATTTATGAGGCTCTGAACTGCAGAGGAAACAGCACAGGCTTATTGTCTGTGTCTAAGCGTGTCTGTTCAGAGTCCTCCGGCCTTTGAGGAGGTTTACATTATGTATTGCTAAAGCCTGCAGGCACCCGATCACCTCCTAGTTTCTAGACACAGAAGAAATAATGAATAAGTAGTGATTTTGTGGTTTTACTTTGTGAGTGCATGCATGAACATAAGCATCATGAGTACATTTTACTCATCATAAGCACTAAGGACGGACATAAACAAGCATTTCCTATTTTATTTGTTAACATAAACTCTGAAAGCTTAAGTCCATTTGATTATAACTTAGTCATGTTATCATAACAGACCTCGCTATGACCTGACTATACGCTGACTGGTTCTTGGTCATCAGCCAGCTGAAGCTGACCAAATCACCACCATCTTTTAAATCACAGAGGCACATAACTTGTCTTGTTTCAGGCCATAATCGCCACAATATATTGAACATAACCTTTAATGCTGATAAAATCCAAGAATCAGAAATACAATTTCAATCTCAGTCAAATTGTGATCATATATGGAACGTTTAATGGCAAAAGTCAAACTGAAATGGCAGGTGTAACCCTGGCCTGGGATTGGTGCATGTTCAACACAGTGGCTGTGTTTTACTGTACCAATGTCTATGCAGAGGGCCGACAGCAGGTCTGTCAGGTGGGTTATTTGATCTGGAGACAGCAGCATGTGGACACAGCCCACCTTCCCATCCAACTCCAACTGATGAACAAAAAGAATCAGACAGGATGCAGAAGTCAACATGAGAGAACAGCTGCATTTACTAATCCTTCAGTATGCTACAATATGCACACACACCTTTGGTCCAGGCAGCATGTCGTTCTGTTTGATCTTGACGGTGGTCTCGATGAAACCGGAGCAGCTTCCTATGAGCAGCGGCTGAGATGGAGGACATGGAGGGGATGTCTGGGGCTTTGCCTTTTCTTCCTCTTCCTCCTCCTCCTCCTCCTCATCTTCATCTTCTTCTTCCTTCTCCTCCTCCTCTCCTTCACTTGCGGTGGCTGATTCAGGGTGTTCCTCCTCAGAAGAACCCTAACAAATGAGAAGAAATCTGTGACCATTTCTCGTTATAAATTATATTGATGTTTTTGTATGTTGTTTGTTTCCCTCCCTTCTGTTTGTGTCTGCACTGTCAGTATAGTTGGAGACATCATGGCACATTTTCTTTCTTTACAATAAGCCATCTGCAGCCATTTATTCATATACAAAATAAACTTCCTAAGAGCAAGAAGATCCACAGTGATGTTCAGTTTACAAATGAACACATGTATGCACAGATTGCCACTGTCAAGAAACAAACTTGCATTTTACATAAAAACAAATGTAAGTGGTAATTACTTTGTTACTTTGCAACAGTAGCAAAAGAGAAAAGTTAATCGTGTTCACTGTAGGAGTAAGAAACGGGAGAAATAAAGCAAAAGAAAGAAGAAAATAAATGTAAAAATAGATATAAAGATTACACATAAAGAATCCTTAGCGGTGTGGTGTCCATCACCTGAACTGTGCCGATGCTGTCGTAGTGCAGCTGAACAGCGCTCAGCTGAAGGATCTTGTGCAGGAAGGCGGGTGGCTGGTGGATGTCGACAGGCACGGCAGTCTGGTTGGCTGGATCTCGCACCGCCTCGTCAAAGTACTCCAGCCTGGAGCAACACCATGCAAACAAACACCCACATTATTTAGCGCCATGACAAAAATGAAATCCAGTGCATACAGGAAAAAGCAATCATGTGAAGAACTGAGAGGAAAAAGGCTGCTGTCCCTCTAGTGCAAATGAAGAAGCAGCCACACCTGCACTGCGAAAGCAAACAAAGTGGTTTAAACTCACAGTGTCATTGGTATAAGGCATAGAACTCTATCAAATTGTTCATGGAAATTATACCATATATTTTATATATATTAAAATGATGACATACTGATCAATACAAGTAGCACTTTTATTTGCACAAATCATGATTATTATTTTATCTATAGCCATACAACCAGTTAACCACCTGGCTCTCCACAGGCACCGTGGCTGTGGCCACACTACACATATTCATCAATGTCAAGGTGACATACTCCCCTGACATCCCATATTGACGACACCTTAAGCACAGCTTGCAGTTATTTGCAGCCACTGATAAAACCCTGTTCAGGTGAATCACCTCTTCAATACTGACCTTGTTTAAAATGAGCTTAACACTGAGGCTGTCTGACAATACAAGGCCAAGCAGTGCAAGTTCATAACTTATCTGCTGATGAGCAGAGAAGATGAAATCTAATTCTTGGCTTCCATTTTGTTTTCCCTCTCCCCTGACTGTAAGATAACTGCTGATGTGGGAGAGTTACAATATTACTGATCACAGAAAGACATTTTAGCACCCCATTGTGAGTGATGACAAGTGAAATACAACAAAAAAGGAGCTGTGGGTATAAATCTGGCTTTTGTTTGAATGGCAGAAAAGATTAAGAAAAGTATGCTGACCACTATGTTTCAGCTCATCCTGTGCATCATTTTCTTTGTTTTTAAAAAGTGCTTCAGATCCAGTTTGTGTTTCAGTTTGTAAACAGTGTAATGTAAAACAATTGCAAAAACTATAAATGAAAAAGAAAGTGATGATTTCATAAATGATGCATTGATTTCAACTAGTTAGAAAGCAAAATGTAATAGTTTATCACAACTACCTTATATATTTTTGGTCTGATCAGGCCTCAAAAGACAAAGAAAAAACTGTTCAGCTGATTCTTTACCAAAGAAAACAGAGCAGAAATGAAGATGAGAGGGGGAGACTGTTTAGTTTCCCAGTTATAACAGGAGGCCCTTTTCTATGTGATTCTACCGTACAGTGTAATTCATTAAAAGGCAACTCAGGTAGGATTTTCTATAAATATATTACTGCCAAATGAACTGTAAAAGTGACCTTTGAAGTTGCATTTCAAAAAGCCCCATGAGCTGCTCTCTATCAGCAGTAGCATAAGTTAAGTGTTTCTGTTTTTGAGAATGTACCCATTAGTATCTCAAAATGTGATGAATGCAAATGAACTACAGTCTGTATAAATCCAATGTTTACTATAGTATTATCAAGGAAAACACAGATTTTATAAAATACAAAATAAAGGAGACAAAATCATGAAGGAGGTGCAATAATCAAAAGGTCTAGAAAATAAATAGTCAGCTCATTTCTAGGACCTACCGTTTGATGTGCACCTCTAAGGCAACGCCTGTTTCCAGGTCCAGGGGCTGGTGCTCAATGCGAACGATTGTGTCTATGAAGGTGACTTTAATACGACGAAGGACTGCAAACACAGAAGAGATGGGAGACATGCAAAGGTTCATTAGCACCGATCTTTCATATTAGATTAGGTTATTCATAGGAGAGTGCACTTTATTACTGTGGGGACATTTTGATGTCTGTATGTTGACACTGTCACTTCCTTGCAAAGGCGGGACACACACAGCTTTGACTCACCTGTCTCAATGGTTTGTGCAAACATCTCAAGCCCTTCCAGCTGGGCAGGTGGCTCCTCGGACGCCTCAGGGGGATCCTTCAGACACTCCTGAGCCAGCTGCATGCTGGAGGTCATGCTTGATGACCAGCCCTGGGAGTCCCAACCCCCACCTGAGCGCAAACAAAACCACATGGGGTTCAGGGATTTCTGTACTTCAGGGCTACTGTGTAAATGATTTATTATTGAAGATTCAAGGCTTGCAATTGCCATTTACTCTCTTGTACCTATTTTCTTTTCTTTTACTAAAGAAAAAAGATTAAATTATTAATTGAGAAAATAATCTGCATATTAATTGATTAGTTGCAGCCAGTGGTTTGATTAAAAGAGCACACAAAGGTCTTCACAAATGACAAATGGACTTGTAGTGATCCTGCCTGGATGCTTGGAAGCCTCCACCCTGATGTGTACATCTTTCTCTATTGCACTTAAATATCAAATCTTACCAAGTGGACACTTATCTATGCTCACCTGCATGACAAGAGCGCTACGTCAGGACAGTTTGGGGTGAATAGTAATAACAGGGACAAATTAATCTACACACTCATCCAACTGAGACAGCATGGGTAGATCTGATAAACCCTGGAAGATCATCTCACTCAACCCGTGGCTGATGTTTAGTGTGCCAAGTGGAAGTTCCAAGAGGAAATCAAGAAGTTGTTTCTAAGTGAACTTACTGGTGCGGTACTTGGGTCGACATGTTATCTGAAGACCAGAGACTTCTAAGGTGCAGTGATCAGTCAGGAGAGCTTGCCAGGGGATGGTCACCGCTATGCTGCTCACGAAGCCATCCACTATCTCCAGAGGAGCCCCGAGAGACTCCAAAAGCTCATTGACCGCCTGAAGTAAAGAAGAAGCAGTCAGTAAGAAATACAAAGTGAAAGAAATTGGAAAAACTGGTTTCATATTAGTCTCATCACTCTGATGTAGACTTATAAAGCAAATGAAATGTTCAGCCAACATGGCAGGGGGAAATATATCTAATCTGAATGTTCAGACACTAGAGAGGGATGCAGTTAATCTGGGGGGCTGGTGATGTGTTCCCCATAAGTGCATTTCCTCGAAGAAATGCGAGCTAGGCTAAGAGCATGACGTTGGAGATTGTTGTTGAACTCGAGTGCAGTTGCGAAACAGTCGAGGGTGCCTGAGTCCGACAAAAACACACGATGACTGCTGCTGCTGCTGCTGCGGTGCCAAGTCGACAGCCACCGTCTCTCCTCTCTGTTTAAAAACTCACCCAGACATCGAGGTTGATTTCCTTGATAACGCCGCTGCCGTTGTACAGGTCCAAGCCGAGCTGGTCCAAGCTCAGTCGTTCCTGCAGAAAGTGACCGAGGTAGTGCTGTAAGAGGTACCGACAGGCCCGCTTTTTGATTGAGCCTGACCAGGGGAAAAGCCAGCGAGACATAGGGCCAGAGAGAGCGGGGAGAGGGAGCGAAGAGGTGGCGGAGGAGAACGAGTGCGAGTACAGTCCTCTGGCAACTGCATAACAGACAAACAACTAAGTGTGCAGCAACAAGGAATGAGCCACAGCTAGCTATAGGGGGCTAAGGAAGGGGTAAACCGTAACTCTAGTTCTCCCCTAGGCTTGACACAAAAACTCGAAAATCCTTTGTGTCAGGACCGGCGAGACGTTACTCCAACTGTCTGTAGCTGTCTCGGCTCATATTTTCGGTACGTTTCTGTCGAAGTCGAGCGGCGGGTCCCGTCGGTGCGGATCTCTTGTTTCAGGGTTGTTTATTGTTATCACACGCCAACTGATGGTATGGGCAACGTACGTGCGTCGTGCGTCACGCGTCACAGAGACGAAAGGCAAAACCCGGAAGAGGGAGCTGTGACGGTCCGACGCCACCTTTGTAAGGTCAACAGTTTTTTGTAAATCTATCAAACATGAGAGACAAAACTAAGTAAAATTAAAATAAATATTTCGATGACAGCTATACAAAAGTTACAGCTGGTGGGAGTATTCATGGGGAATTTGCTTATTACATTATTAAACGATAAAATTAGATTTACACAGAATATCTTTCACATACTTTATTATAATCAATAAAAGGCTGCCATATATTGTAAAAGGTTTTTCTCAACCAATGTCATTTTCTTAAGTTGTATAGAATTAATAAATTCTGTAATCTGCACTGAAACTGGCTCGCGGTCTAATGATTTCCGTTTGTGTTACACACATTTTGGCCAATAAGACTTCAACAGCATTTCCATGACTAAGGCATATATTGGTGATCCAGGAGACAATTTTAGGGTCCACTGGGAAATTAAAAGATACTTCTAAATTTTTTTGCATCTGTTTTAAAACAATAAACCAAGCTTTATATGCTTTTGTGACAATATGGGTTCCTACATAGCAATCTAATTTAAAAAAAAAAAATTGTGAAGACATATGACCTGTGTCAGCAATATAACAGCTTTAAATAATTTAGATTTTTATATTATTTTTATTTTCCCCATACATTTTCCTCTGGCAGTGGTGAACTTAATTAATGGTACTGTATGTTGCATAGCTTTGGGGACAAAAGGAAAATGTTTAATGTGATAACTATGTTGTTAAACTCATTACGTCCACTTATTTGCATTTTCTTTTCAGGAGCTTTCATCAGCATGTCAGTCTTCCTCAGCAGATGGAGTTTGCTCAGCTGTCATTAAGACAAGTGTCTAACTTTATATTGATGTAGACCATGAGAAGTGGTTGAAAGCTCCAGAAAAAGCTAGCAAGTTTTGGAGAAACTAGCATTTCCAAGGTCAAAAATGAACTTTCCACCTCATTGTGGATAAAGAGAAATGTATCAGTTGTGTAACAAAATTTTTTTTTATTGTTAAACATAATACAACAAATCAAGGTGAACACAAATTAAATCACTGGCCAATTCTCTTTATTTCTATGAAAACATGTAGTGATCTCTATACAAATGACCAAAAAAAACTAAAGTTACATTGACCAAAAATTGTCATAACATCAGTCTTTAGGGCATACAGTTGACATTTGGCTGTTAAAACAAAACAGTTTACATAAGTAAACTTGATCTATATTATTTTTAATAAAAGAAAACGCAAAGAGTAAAGGATAAAACAAAAGCCATAAATAAAATTACTGAAGATTTTATTTCACAGAAGTATGATTCAACTCTTCATTTCATGAATGCAACATCGGGAATCTTGCCGTCCGTCTGGCAAGAGAAAGAAAAAAAAAACATTTTAGGGCCTTGCTATAAGACTGATCACTGGAGATGCAGAGAGTTGAAATAAGTCACGTTACCTTTAACTGAGTGAAAATTTGTGCCGCTCTGTTGAAATCCCACTCATTGTCTTGCAGACACCTGCGACAGAGAATTAAGTGTTTGGAAATTTTAAATTAATTGAATAAATGATGTCGTACATCATTGCCAACACAACATGCACAAAAACAAGACTTACTTTTGGGACCATTCCAAGTTCATGCCAGACTTCAGTGAGAAGGCTGTGAGCATCTCCTGCTGTGGTGCACTGAGGGTGGGGACAGGGCTGGACGATGGAGTCGGGGCGGGAGCAACAAAGGCTCGGCGGATCTCCTCTGTTGTAGCCATCCGGATGAAAAGCTGGTCGTTCACAATGCACAAACTGTGGCACAGGAGGAACACAGTAGACAGACTATAAGATTTCAGGACTGTTTCAGGAAGAGATGAAATTCCTCCTTTTGGTTTATTTACACAATTTGTCATGTCATTTGTCATGCCTTTACATTTTTTTTAAACTATAAATATATTGTTATGAAGTCAGTGATTTTAGAGTACAGAGCTTTTTACTCATGGCTGTTATTTCACAGGATGTAAAGCAGAGAAGACAAGGATGTTTGTCCTCATGTCCGTTTCATTTTCTTGAAGATCCACAACTGTTGTTACTAATTTAGTACTATTTCCCCTCCTCAGGGAAAATGTGAAGGACAATAGCAAGATGATACAAACCATTGGGAGCTCACTAACTTACCCAGTAGTCCCTGCTGGGACTGTGATGAAAACACGAGAAAAGGACATGGTGGACTCTCGGGATTTACCATCAACAGCAACTGAAAAACAGACACGGCACAAGTTAGTGACAAAAATCAACATCACTTATCTTTGCAGTAGATGAGAACAAAATTTAAAAATAGTAATGACCAAACAACTCACCTTCTTTGAAGACTCCGCTCACTGTGAATGATAGTAGTGTGTTCTGTAAAAGGAAAACATTTTTTTAGAATTAAAAAAAGAGAAATGATTCACAGTGAGAGGAGAAGGCTAATGACAAGTGTTGGCTGAGAGAACAAACAGGAACTCACGGTGTAAGTGTTTACATCGACAGTAAAGGAGGCAATGTCGTGCTGAGTTTTGGGCAACTCATTGAGGAAAGCCACCACGTTCAGTCGTGTGTGCTTCAGAAGTCGAAACCTCATCGCTAAAGGAGGCAAGATTAAGAAAGGGAAACATCAGGAGGCATCTTAAATCGCAAAAAGATTCAGTCTCAACAATTCAGACGCAGGTCAACAGCTTGACAGGTAAACTCACTGGAGTCTTTGAGCCTCTTCAGGTTTCGACTGTCTTTATGATACTCTCCCAGACTGCTCCTGAAACCAGAAGAGAGGGACAGATGGAATCAATGTGAATACAGACGAGACTCAGATAGGGACGTGTCAGGAGTGGGATCAGGGATAAGAGCAGCCAACGATGGGTGGAGCTATACAAAAATCTGAAAAACTATACATCCCATTCCTTCATGTGTTAATCAATGTTGTTACATGTATACAGAAACGTGTCTTTGTGCGTGTTCTTACCTGGAAGGGTTCTGGGTGGAGTAAGGTGTTGTGAGGGATAATGATGCTCCATCATGGTAAGCATCCAGGAGTGGCTGTCTGTCCCCTGAGTCGTATATACTGTAGTACCTGCAACACAGTCATATGTTACTCACAAACCCTTTTCTGGAACTGAAGTTTAATAAAAAGCAGTACTGGTTAATTGGTCACTAGTTGGGTCACATTACAAGTGCGTTAAAACCTGGAAAACAGGGCACTGATCAACTGACTGTTGTGGGAAGATTGTCTACATAAAAGCTAGAAACTCACTGTTGTAAGAACCGAAGGATGAGAGCCTTGATTTCGTCGGTGCCAAAACAGCTGCCCTGCATTGTCAATTGGAAAAACATTTGTCAGGTGGAAGAAGAAAAGTTCTACTGAATGCCACGTACACCAGAAGACATCATCAATATGTCAGTTTGAATAAATATATACAATTAATCACAAGATAAAACAAGTAACCTTGCAGGGGGGGATAGTGGTGGGCGTCTCCACATCAAATCCAATGGGTGGGGGGAGGTCATGACCATCCTGAAAACAAACCACACATGAAGGAAGACACGAGAGAAATAAACAATGAATTCTATTTTTTCCTCATTTATTAAATATGTGGCCTTTGCTGTGTGATGTAGCGCCACTACTCGTTTTCCCTCAAGCTTAATAAAGACAAATATAATATTTCATAAATATGAAATAATCTTCTCTGACGTTAGCGGAGGCGCTCTTTATTTCAGGCGTGGTGGGCTCCCGCTATAAAATGGTGCTGGAAACCCTGCATTGACTGTATGCTGTGATATTGACCAGTGTAATAACACTTAATAGAAGGGCGGATGAATGCAAAGGGATGAAGGAGAAAAACTTGTGGACTTACCAGTTTGAGAAGCCGGGGAAACCTCTGCCGCACAGCACTGGTACAGGAAGAAAAATCAAGAGCAGGAAAGTTATCATCACGAACCACCCCACACACAGATAAATCATGCTTATTACTGTAGATACCACTGTCAGTCACACCTGCTGACCCACTTAAGGTCATTTTGTGCCTTTCAGTTGATGTAATTTTAAGCGGCTATGCCGTCAAGTACATTTGGGAGAATACAGTCATGTATAGATACATGAAAATGAAGTGCATTACAACCAGTGCTACAAGGGATTTAACCCTCGTATACAAGTAAATCCACAAATGGACCATCATACACGCTCTTATCCTCCCTTCAGTTTCAAGCTGTGCCCTTCGACAATTCTCCCACCCCAGTGTACTTACCAGCAGGCATACTCACCCTCTCCTACAATATGGAGATATACACAGATCTGACACGGGGAAGCAACACAAGCACACTTTTCTAGGAGCACACACATACAAACATACAGAGACCCACGATCTACCAGACTGCGCTGGAAACCAGTAAACCAGTAAACAGCCCCCCAAAACTCTGGCCAAGATGCTGGGGAACAGATGAGTCTACGTCAGCAAAAAACAAAACAGGGTCTGGGTAAAAAAAAATTAAATAAGAGAAATGCACACAAACACTTGCCCAAGAAGGCTAACATTCAGAATCACTATTCATCATGTGGGTGAGTTTGTCGGTGCCTGCGTCCATGATTATCAGCAAAGAAAGAGAAACCTGAGAACAGAGCAGAACAAACAGCTGGTCTCAAAGTGAGCTGTATCCAGCAGTCCCACCACTTATCCTAAAGCTTTCCCCTGCTGCACGAGCAATGCAGTTACCAGTCAAGTATCTCATAGCCACATCAGTTCTGAAGAGATGGTTCTTCATGCACTAGCAGTAACTGGACTTCATGCTGTAGACTTAATTTTCTAGCTTAATTTGGGCCAGGGCCTCTGGTTACAGAGGGACTGGGAGAGCATTAAGCATTCGACATTAGTGATAATCCTCTACTCTGCTCTCTCTGCTTAACATTTGAGCTTTTTTGTACTGGTCACAGCCATCAGAAACTGGAAGAGGAAGTGTTTTCACTTTTTTTCATTTGCATTATTTCAGGCAAAACTGAACTTCAATTTCCAGTTCAGTTATTTCCCTCAGAAGTTAGTTAAGGGTATCTGCCAAACTCTCCACTTCATTCACTGAGCAGCAGAGGCCTGTTTTAGGCCAATGGGAACCAACTTAGTGGTAGAGACTGAGCGCTTTTTCTTTGGCTCATCATTGGTCATTAATAATGACACATATCCCCCTCCGCCTCAACCCAACGGCTTTTCCCGTTGTCCCGTCTTCTCAATTTCTTCTAGTCACGTTCTCAGTGAGTCAGAGCTCAGGGGGACTAAGGCCGAGTAATCGTGACTGTGCCTGCCTTAGGTTGTCCCGGTGTTTTGAGGTGGGATCTTACCCGTCATGGGCTATCCAGCCTTCCATACTCGCCTGATACAGGGGGCCGAGTGGGCAAGGGTGCTACGAGGGGAGGGGAAAACATTGGCTGTGGATTTTCTTTGTTTCATCCAAACATTTGTCAAGACAACTGTAGATTGCCCTCTCTCCAATAAACAACCTACACTGTTTTACAGTACTGCTCAAGAGATTGTTTCAGATTCATATTTTCGAAAGCAGTTCACAGTAAAATTGTGTTAGAGGCTTGTCATGCTGAATGTCTTCTTTAAAAAAAGTGCTTCTTCTCAGAGTTATCTCATCAGCAGTGTGATGGTGTTTTACAGCAGTTTATGGGATAACTAATCAGGATGTCAGCAGGAGAGTGCTGGGTACAGCATCACTGAGAACCATAAAACAGAACAAAGCTCAAAAGGATGTACCACAGAGAAGCTGAAAACTGGCAGAGAGAAGATGGCCGTTCAAACTGTGGAGAGTTTAAGCAGCTGAAAGGGAATCAATGTGGAACTGCATCGTAGTTAGCCGTCCTCTCAGCAACTTTTGGAAGCAAGAAATATTTAGTTTGCAGTATGAAAAGGAAAAGTTAAGTGTCAGTAAACAAAACGAAGAATCATTATAACTAATTTCAAATGAATTTATGTGTTTGTTTCTTTTCCTCACACACAGGTATACAAAAATACAAGAAGTTAATAGTGAATGTCAGCTTGGTCCAAAAGTCCACCCTTGACTGCTGGGGAAGTGGTTTCAGTTATTGTACAGGCATCCTACACAAACAAACACAAAGGCTTGATCTTCTTTTGCAGCACAGTGCTGCATACTCTTGTCATACAGGAAAGACTCCTGGACACCCCTACTCGCACACAAGCAGTCACACCACCGTGTCCCCTCCGTAAAATCTTCTCCCCTCACCCCCCAAGATCACTAACTGACCTGATGTATGAAGCCTGATCCTTGAAGAGGTCACACAGAGGATTCCTGTTCAGCCACAGCTCCACCAGCTTCAGGCCTTTCACCTTTTCCAGCTCCCTGTCTGACTTCAGCTGGACGACCAAACAGAAACAGAACAAGTTGGTGTGAGAGGAGGATCTAAAAATAAATCAGGTCAAGGGCCCAATTCATGCCTGGTTATTATTCTCTAGATCCACTGAGCAGCCAGTTTCACCTCGTTGTGGGAAAGGTTGAGTGTCTTCAGATGAGGCACCTTGGTAACCAATTCAGCGAGTTCATCCAGTTTGTGAATACGGTTGTTACTCAGGTTCAAGCACGTCAGCTAGCAAGAGACAGAGATGTGTAAGCACATTCAGTTTGACCCATCACTTAATTAAAAGGCATGTACATTATGACAACAGCAAATAGTGTGTTGCTTATTTTCCAGCAAAAAAAATATCAAAAACACCTGCTGTATTAATATTACCTCTGGAATGTTTTCTTCAATTATTTTGATGACAGCTTCCATGTTCGTCTTTCTATTCAAGATGACTTCAACGTTTTGGGACACCAGGTCTGTCACATAAAATAAAAATAGCAAATTAAAATACTAAACATGTATGCTAAATTAGAAAAAGATTTAATAACATTTTCAGCGACAGTAAAGTAATTAAAGAAAGTTCTGTTTCATCACGATTGTCTGCACCATCTATTGAATCCTCAATGTAAAACAACATTACAACATTGAAGTGACCATTTACTGAGAACACAGAACGACTAGATTCCTGTTTAACACAGGTAATTATAAAAAATCTTGTATAATTCAATGGTTTAGCAGTAATGTCGTTTCGTGTCCCCCCCCAAAACTGAGAAACTACCAATCTGTCCCCCCCAATATACAGTAGAAAATATGTTAAATATGTCCTCCTTTTATGAACCCTGTCAACAGATCTGTTTCTTGGCATTTCCTGTTTATTTTCAATTTATTTTTGTTTGTTAAAGAAAGCATAAGCGTGTGCGAATTTTCATATATAAATATCATAGAATTGTGGGAAATGCATTTTAAAAAGAATTTGGACCCCCCCCAATGTCTATACCATGGTTACGCCCTTGGTAACAACTAGTCTAGTCTTAAAAATGTGTTCAATATCATGTCATACATATGATTTATCTTTGAAAAGGATGAGAGTATAATTACCTGGGTCTGTGCGGATGTTGTTCAAGTCCAGTGCTTGCTGGGAGCCATCGAAACGTTTTGCCATGCATTGCTGTGAAAGATAAACAACAGCCAACATGAGAGGCCTCATCTGAACAGCAAGAAAATTGTCAAAAATAATAGAAGCTTCCTCCAGTTCATTTTTGGGTTGAAGGGCAGATAGAAAAGGGAATCCACTTTGAAAAGTCTGTTCCTGAGAAAATATAGCACTCAAAACTCTCTCCATCATTCAGACCAAATGACTGAATTTCCAAAACTCCTTTCTTCTCCTCCCCTTTCTCCTTTTATCAAGTGCAAAGCCGACCATACCCTGGTGACATAGGTGCACATAAATTACTGCAAAAATGACGCATAACTTCAACAGCACATCTTTCTTATTAATATTGATCTACTTTTTATTTCATGTATTTTGGTCCATACTCACCCTCATCAGAGAGAACAAATTAAAAATTTAACCACAGTATTTGTGAAACTTTAATCGTCATCTCAAAATGTCATTACTGTCACAGCCTCATTAAGACCCTTCAGATACTTTATTACTTCCTCTAGCTCACCTTCAGGTGCTCTAAGTGTTCAGGCTTCAGGTCAGAGAGGAGGAAGGACGGTGGAGCGCTGGGGTTGACGTGCACTTCCACCTTGAAAAAACAAACATCCGGTAGAATGAGAGAGATCAGTAAACAGATATATACTGTACACATGTTGAGGTTTAGATTAAGTGTGATTTATCGTTCATTATCTTAAAGGTCATGGCTGCAAAACTGTTGGATGAGAATTTTGTGACACTGTGTCAAAGTAGATAAGAACTTAATGACAGTGTAGCATGTTAGCATGACTTGACGATACATATGACATTAAGGATAGTAGACTTCTTGCAGCAATAAGAGTGAGATTTCCATTATTACCCCAAACATACCTTATAGCCATCTGTGTCTGTGATCTTGTGAGAACATTTGTGCAAAGCACTGGCAGCAGACGAATCATCCACATAGAAATGGGCCCTGTTATGGTCAAGATGGTACTGGACAGACGGGGGAGAAAGAAACATCTTTAAATTTAATTAATACAAAGATGGTGTCCACAAACACTTTTTCCTTAACATCTTCAGCTCACTAATGTGTCTAGATGGGGACTGGAGATATCTTTTTTACCAGCAGGTAAAAATAAAAAAATAAAAATGAAGCACAAACAACTATCACAATTTATTTTATCAGAAGTCAAAGCACCCTGTTTGCATTTAAAAAGCACAATCCATGATGCAAATATAAATAAAAGCACAGGACTGGAAGCTCACTAATAAATTGTTTTTTCCCCAAAATTGCATTAACCTGAGAAATACACAACAAACTTTTTTAAAAATCTATTAGTTTATAATTAGTAATCAAAAGACAGCACTGAACCTTACCTGTACAGGTGTGTAGGGAACTGAACAGATGTTCTGAAGAGCTGTCAATAACCATTTCTTGTCATATTTTCTTCCGTGTGGTATCTGTCAAAAAGACAAGAAAGCAAAATATGACCACCTTTAAACGGGTTAAGAAGTGTAAGTATGAATGTCTTGTGGGGACTGTTACGTAATACGTACCGTCACTTTGTACCAGCCTGACCGGTTTTTCCCCCCTCCTCCATTGTTGCCTCCTCCACTTCGGTCTCCTCCTCTAAAGCCACCTCCTCCTCTACCTCCTCCTCCTTTGCCTTGTCGCCTGTCTCTGTCAAACCGTCCATCTCCTCCCTTCCGAAAAGGTCTTCCGTATGGCTGGCTAAAGAAAACAAAAACATGCCCATATATTGAAACAATCCTCAAGTCAGTGTCCAGAATAGGAACTTTTCTAAGAACCTTTTTGGAAACTCTGGAACAGCAGCACCCTAAAAGTTTCAACAATGTATTGTTATACTCTGCCTTTTCATTGTACACAGTTCTGTTTACATTCAATGTTTCTCACCCATCCTTAAAGCTTAACACACATTTTGAATCCACGTCCTACCTAATAGCACATAAATGCAAAGCTCATCTTTTATGACTGTTTTGCTACCTTTTTTGGTGCATTCACACCACCAACTGTTACTGTCTCTGCAGTGCATCACGTCACCCCAGTGTTTGTGGTGTGTCCTCATGCATGTGCTGGCAGAGGACCAGATACAAACAAGACTGGAAACTTTGCTTTATAGCTCCATAAGTGGTCAAACACTCCACAGTGTACCTTTAATAAGTGTATACACACCAGGAGCTGATATTAGTTTGCACCTTTTTAGAACTTGCTGGCCCTTCCTGTCCCATTATAATTTCATAATTAGCAATAGGCAGGGATGCCTAAAAACTAAAACAGTATTTGAAATGTATGTATGACATACGAGTCACCAGTAAGTTCAAATAAAACAGCATTAAGAGAACAGTGATTAACAAAATGACTTAACCGAGCTCAATTCACTTTTACTTTTGTTTGTTTTTCCTGAGGTATTTTTTGGGCGGGTAGATGATTTTCAAGGGGTTTCATACTCTGCATGCAGACCAGGGAGCTAAAAGTGAAACTTGTTCTACTTTCTCTTCCTACTACTGCTAGCAGCTTCCTAGCAATACTATAGCATAGTTTAGGATGCACTTTCAGTGCATGTTCAAATTAAAACAGCCTCCAAACGTTTTAAACATATCCATACCAAAGAATTGAAATCATGTTGCCCGTGTGTCACCCACTTTACATAAAGAGAACATATAAAAAAAAAAGATAATTGTCTTTTCATTTTAAACTTAATTATTTTTGAAAGTTTCATTTTGGCTTTTACTCTTTTCACAATTCAAGAGTTAAACTATCAACAAGCAACACACTGGCTCTGCCAGTCACCCACACTTACAATCTGTGCTGGGAGCTGTTGTCCTGGGAGTTGTCACTCATAGTTACATCTCCATCAGTATCATCAAGCCTAGACCGCGGCCCAGGACCTCCAAAGCCTCCCGAGTGGCTTCCCCGTTGGCGGTCTCTGCGGGACCTGTCATACGACCGACCCTTGTGGGAGCCTCTGCCTTTACGGTTGCGAAACTGTGGTGCTGTCCTATCATCATGCTCTGAGAAAGGGAACATAATTCAAAGGTTAGTCAGTTTGACTTAAATATCACATCACAAACATTACACGATCAAATAAAAAACATTAAGTCCAACCAAAGGTTTACGTGTTAGAATAAAATACACCGAATAATGCACTACGATGAGACAATGGCAGTGAATGGATGGAGCCACGTCTTACTGCTTGCAGTATGACGGTATAAATTTGTAAAACAAAACCCACACATTACAGTATAACCCATTCTCTAGCATTTAAATAATAAAAAGGTAATACTTAAGTAACTCACTGGGTAAACACTTGTGTTTATTCAGTAACATATGGCAAGTAGATCCCCAGGGGGGCCGTGATATAATATTACCTCCTAGAACAGTGAAACCAGTGCTTCTGACCTCTCTCCTCACCATAAAGTCCCCACTGTCTGAAGAAAAACGGTACAAGTGGCACAAAACATGCAAGGTTAATGCTGTAGCGAACAGGGCTCCTTACCGTTGTAGTAATGCCCACCGTCCGCCATGTTTCTGAAAGTGTTGTGGATGAGAAAAACAGCAAAAAAAACACAGCCCTGGTTGACAAAACAGTATTTGCAGAGCCTCGTTTAACTCCTTCGCGAAACGCAGGGGCCTAGGGCTGCGGGAGAGCCTCCAACATCCCAACTCGTCCAGGAGAAACACAAAGGAGACCGAGCGGCTGGGTTACGCTTCAACTAGCGTGCAGCTCCGCCAGCTTCTCCCCGCGGCGCGTCGACGGGAAGACGGCGGAAACACGCGCTTCTTCACGTCGCCTGTTCCGGGTCACCGAAACGGCGCGGACATTTAAAACTTAAAACTGAAACAAAAAACTAAACTAAACTAAACTAAACTCTTGAGCTTGTGGTCGAAGAAGGAACCATCACATAAACCAAACGCAGAATTTAGCACACCGTATAACCCAGCTTTACCTACCTGGAGCTCTTCGGTACCGTGAACAATTATACCGCCCACGATGAAGCATAATAAATTACATTAAAATAAATAAAATAAAATAAAATAAAAGGCTCTCGGCTTGTACATTTCTACAGAGACACGGACGAAGGACGAGCAGCTGTCCGTTGGTCGCTACGGTGCTACTGAAGCGTAGCAACGTAAAGTCACCTGGAGGAATAATATAATATATATAATATATATATAATATATATTCAAGTTAACCAAGAACGGCATTTCATATGCTAAAAATAAGAAAAGAAAAATTAATTTAATTATTTAATCTGTAGCGTAAAATGGATTTCATTATTTTTTATTTTATTTGGTAAATCCATGTTAAATACTTCCAAATGTTAATCTTTGACTTTATTGATTATTCTTTCGTTTGAGTCTCTTAAACGTATAAATAATAATACATGTGCACATACGATTAATCTAAGGAATTATTCTAAAGTATTTAAGTAAGACAACGTTCCTTTTGCACTCGTTTTATTTATTTTTGAATTTATGTTTTTAAATATTTTTTTAGATTTTCTGGACATTTTGTGTCTTAATTTACTTTACTTATTTATTTATTTTTTTAATAAAACAGGTAATAGCCATATTGGTTTTGTGTAGTTGTGGAAAAATAGGTTGCTGGTGTTTCCCAAGTCTACAAACATTTACTGAGGTTCTTTAATCCAGTGTCCCTTTAAATAAAATCTTTTTGTGTAGTCAGCCGCTGTCCTGACCAGCTGTTAGTAATCCTCTAATTACAACTGCTCAAATTAAGTGCCAGCTCACAGTTCATCCATTTAAGTATCGATGTCACGCTGTCAGACATTTGCAAAGGATTTTGTAGTCAGGGTGGAGCAACACTGACAAAATCAATTATCACAACACGATAGACCAAACATCTCAATAGTGATAATGTTATATTTTGGGGATGAAGAACGTTTTTACAAATAATCATTATTCGTTTTAAACTAATGTAATTGAACTATAATGCAGGCAGCAGAAGACAACGTCTTCCATCAGCATGATCGAAACTCACAGATACATTATGGTGTCGAGTCCCGAGTCTGCATGTTTCCTCTCCGACGAGCTCAACTGCGACCAGAAAGTGAATAAAAACCGGGACACGTGGTCTGCGAGGCGGTGCGGCGGCCCCCCACAACAACGAAGCCCACTGAGCTTTATTTATTTTCAAATACGTAAGATTTAAACTACCTCATCCCCGTTAGACTCGCACTCGTCGATGCACATGTTTAACCCCCATAACTTCTCGACTTGACCCCCCGTCCCAACGGAGGCCACGGGGCTCGTGAAGTGGACCTGATCGACGAGGCGCACTCACCGTCGTCCCACACACGTGCCACCACAGACAGGTTGGGGTAGCTCCTCTGACAGACGCTCACACGGTCCATCCAGACGCAGCCTTTAGGAAAACTGTCAGAATTTACTTTAAAAACAACAAACTTTCAAAAAATAATCTGTAATCTGCGAACATTTTGTTCACCTCAACCCGGATTAGCAGTAAATTGAGATTAGCTTTAGTTAGCTGGCGTTAGCATCCCGCCAGGCACAATCTGACAATATTTACCGATGAATTTGTTTTACCGTAGTAATATTTGTCGTGGTGATATGGGGAACAGCTGCCTCTCCCTACTGTCTGCCGTCCCTGCTGGTGTCACGCACACCGTCCCGCACGTCTTTCTCCAGCACGAACAACAACAACAACAACAACATGGCGGCACCTGGTGGACAGTTTTCAACCAGACTGGAATCCGGATCAGGTCTTACACGGAGCTGCTGAAACCTCCCACATTTCATGTTGATCAAATAAAGTTCGCCTAGTTAAAACTAATACGGCAGCCGTGCAATAAACCTTACCTCCATGAGGTTATAATGTTTTGTGTTCATTCAATTTTATGGTCATTTTTAATAAATAAAATAAATTGATGCTGCTGAATTGTGTTGCAATATTGTGAGGCGTGTCTCATATTTTTGAATTACCCTCATTGGTATAAGTGGGGTGGACAAAATATTAGAAATACCAGTTTGAAACACCCATCACTGCAAATTACAGTCTTCAAAAGTGGAATTAACACCTCTGTAAGACAGCAAAAAGTACAACATTATAACTTCACAAAGGCAGGATTTATTGCAAGGCTGTTGTATTTGGCTGCAATATTTTTTAGCTAGGCGTACCTACTAAACTGGCAACCGAGTGTATAGTGTTTATAACAAACTGTCTCTGTCTTCCTGCATGTAAATGTTGGTTATTTTGTTTAGAAGTGTGAATTAGATTGGCAACAATACAGCATTCTACTAGTTTCTTGTTTTGTTTTAAAACGCACAGCTGGTGATTTCAGCAATGATTATTGCCAGAATAACAATTTTAATAGATAACTTATCAAAAGAAGTATTAAGCAAATCTCTGCCAGATCTGCTTGACATGACAGATGAATGTAGATTACTGTACATGTTTACGTTCCCCTTTCAAGTAGCTATATGATGTTTTATGGCTGCCACATTCATCACATGGAAATATTCTGCTCTACATGTCTTGTGCTTTTTCTACACATTTCCCCAAAATTCACTCTTGCACGTTTAGTATCTTTGGAAACTTTGGGATGTTCGCTCGAACTTAAAATAAAGTTCTGTGGGTTTGAATAACGGTTGGCTGCACAGCATGAGTTTGTACTGAGATTGAAGCTGTTCAAAGGTTACCGTCAACATATGGAAGTGTGTATATTTAATTTGTTAAGTTTATGTGAGTATTAGTGATGTGGATATATGAAGACTGAGCAGACGGAGGCATTCGTTGTTTATTTCACTTAGCTTGGACCATTTAAGACTAGGAAAAGACAACATTTCAACTGCATCATATGCAAAAAATTCAGATTCCTGATAATAACATCACAACATCTATTTCATCAACATAGCTTCATCTCTTTTTATAAGCGTGGTTGGTCTTTTTAAGATATGTGCATGTTTGTGTGATTATGAGTTTCGTTTCCTGCTGTAAACAAATAAGCTTAGCATGTGTTGCAACACAGATGAGAACTCTGAGTTTCCGCAGACCAACCCAACGAATAAAAAAATGAAGGGAATAGAAAAGAAGAGTCTCTTAAATCTTATAATCTTAAATCTTTGTAATAAAACACTGTCCCCACTGTTACATTACCAGTACAACCACATCACATTTCTATGTATTTCAGCTAAATTGTACTTCCTCGTTCCTCTTCCTCAGCCAGTGAAGACAGATTCCCTATAAACAAATCCTCCTCTGTTGTCTCTTCCAGTGAAAGAAATGAGGCAACAGTTCAAAGTGTAACAGCAGCCGTTTTGTCCACCTGATCCTGAATTTGAGTGTTGTTTTAAGTGGTGTCTCAACTTCATGTTACACTCTTTTCTCCTCCACAGCTGTCCTCCTGCTGCCAGGAGGCCACACTGATGGCCTGGCTCAGAGAAGTGATGAGGGAGGTCAGACCGATGAGGTAGCCGTCCTCTCTGCTCCCCTCGGCCCACGGGACGTTGTGTAGGAGCTCGCTCGTGTCGGGCACTGGGGTCGTCTTCCCAAAGTCTATCATCCACACACTGGCCTTGTTGCTGTGGTCGTGGACAAAGAGAAGCGAGCTGCCAATCACCTGATCAGGTCAAGCATATAAATATATGTAGATTCATTATAAGAATATGGAGCAAGGATGAATTTGAGTGAGATGAATAGAAACTGGATCTGCGAAAATGGTCTAATGAATTCTTTTCAGGTCCTTTTATTCAAAAGCTGCTATCTATAGCTATTTCCATTCCATGTTTTTCACTTTCAGTTAATATTATTTAAAGCAGAATTTAACAAGAGAATATTTGTCTCTGTGTGTAAACCAACCTCATGGGTTCTGAAAAATAATGAATTCTTCAGCGCATCACTCAGGGCCAGGAGTCTGGAGTGGTACGCTTTCTGAGAACACAGATGGGTAGAGTTATGGTTAAAAAGCAACAAATGGTACACACATCACAGGGTAAAAGATTAATGGAATGAATTAAGGAGAGTGGACATTAAATTAAGAAATAACAGGAAGTCAGTAGCAAAGATTGGGGAAGAAAAGGAGGAAAATAAGTTGAAAGAGAAAGTATTTTTTTCAGTTTTTGTTTTATTTTGAAATTTCCATTTCAGTTCTTTGCTATATAGTTGAACATAATAAGTGCTTGTTGTTGGTTTAGTTTTTTATTTACTCTTCATTAAAAAGCTTTTAAAGACAAAGCCTGTATGGAGCAACTAGAGACTAAATCTGAATAGATATCTAATTTTTAGATAGTTCAGTTTTTGACTGCTCAGTCTGTTCTCATTAGGTTTAGTCACTGATTCCTTGATTTTGTTCTAGATTTGTTTTGTTTTTTGCTAATCATTATATGATCTAGGACATGTTATCTGAAGGAAGAGTGGTGTAATGTAACTCGTGTTTCTGTGACGGAAAGAACTGACCAGGGTGTTCAGGTGACTCCTGGTGAAGTAGAGCAACGCCTCCGTGACCTGAGCTAAAGTCTGGATTTTCCTGAAGTCCCGTTGGATGCTGCTGTCCTCCATCTGACTCACAGAGAAAGAAACACAACAGCAGAGACGTGGCACATTTCAAAACTTGCAGAGAATTAAACAGCTCAGGTAAATAGGTATCTTTGGGTAACATGAGTTGTGCAGTGATTTTACTGGCCTTTACTCCTACCATGACGCCCTCTATCCTGAAGCCCAGAGTGAATGTAGAACTGGTTGTATCCCTCCACTGAAGGTATCGCCACTTGGTCACCGCTTTCTGTGCATGTTCCTCTGCTGATGGAGCCGACGGGTCTATTTTCACCATCTTCTGGTACATGTCAGTGCGCGGGGTGGCCTTGGCCCGGGCTTTGATCAGTTCCTCCTCCTGGTAGGTCCTGGGAAGGAAACTCTCACGTTGTACATAAAACATATTGCTACAGGTCAAAACCAATGTGAAAATGTGCAATTTGTTAGGATTTCTAAGTCCACATCCATCAGAGGAGATTTGAACACCTTTTAAATAGTCATAGCTGCACCAGAGGCATCTGGCTCCAGTACACAAAAAATAAACAAATTCTAAATAATAATCAGGAAAAGGTCAACACTTATTGAAATGAATGAAGTACACCCTCAATTTAGCATCACGACTGAAACTCAAGATCAGATGGAATCCATGCCATGCATTAACATTTATCTTTTACACTGTCAGAGTAACAGTCAGATGCAGTTAAAGGCAATTATTAAGGAGCTGAGGGCAAAAGGGTGCATGTAAAGGTGAAAACGAGTGAGGTTAGGATGCTAACAGAGAATCAAAATGAACATACAAATGTCAGCGGGTCTACTCCTAACCACGGGAAGAAAAGAAAAGAAAGAGCTTAGATGTCAAAACATTTATACATTGTGAGCCCTAAACTATAAATCACACACAGGCCAATATAAAAAAAAAACCTTTATATGCTAACTTATTTTACTGCTGTTCTTACACAAGTTTTCAGGTTTTTATTCTCACTGCAGAAACTGCAGCTGATTTCAGCACTTAGCCCCTCATCTGATTGTAAGTACACTCATTTCTACAATGTTAGTGTATAAACCTGCAGATTATCCTGCAGCACAGGACTAGACGGGTCGTCTCTGGTATAAAGAAAAAATTGCTCTCAAACCTACCTGACTCCCATCTTGCAATCCATGATGACGGGTCTCCTCAGGCCGCTCAGCAGGTCCTCCAGGCGGATGTAGCAGTGCTCCCCCCTGGTGACCAAGCCGTGGTACTGCGGGACAAAGGATCTCAGCGGGTCTCTCATCAGGCAGTCCAGGCACTTTGCCTCCATTTCACTGTACAGTTTCAACACCTCCCCTCCCTCACTCAGCTGGAAGTTACCTGATGACAGCAGCAACAGCAAGGAAGGGACAAGGAATACTTAGTTATCCATGTGTTCAATAAAGCAAGAAGGCAGAATGTGGATATCATCTGATTTCAGGACCACTCTTCCAATTTCAGAAGTCTTGTACATTTAAACCATGAACACTAAACTCCTAATGACTACAATAAACTGTATGGAGTGCTGATGTGTTTTTCATGACTGCTTGAGCATAATCATTGCTAATTGTGAATTCAATTTTCACAGAAGCTTGATATCGCTTCGTTTTGTGATTTTCCTCTTTAACTTGAGTGAACAATTAGGTCTATGTACAGTATATACATAGACCTATTGTAGTTGAGCTATGTCCAGTAAGCAGTAGTGTAGAGATACACACAGTAGAATAAGTGAATGTAGTTCCTTTTAGTGTTGAGATCCTCTCATGTTCATTTGTGGACTTTTGGATGAACTGTAACACACGTGCCTTGATGTCCAGCCAGCTGGACCCAGGAGCTCTGCCGCCGCAGCGACCAGTGCATCATGGTCAGGTAGGTTTTCCAGGAGCGGCACTGAGTCACGAAAGAAGAGCAGGTTATGTTGTTGGCTTCATGCAAGGAGAACAAATGAGAAGGGAACACGTATGCTGTTCCCGTCCACTATAGTAGGGTCTGACGTTATGAATGTTCAGTCGTTACCCATCATCCATTTTCTAAATGGCTTATTGTGTTCAGGGCGTGGAGCCTATCCCAGTATGCATTGTTTTTTAGGAGGCAGGTTACATCTCTGACAGGTCAACAGGTGTAAAGCACAGACAAATACATTCACCTGCAGGCTATTCAAAATTTCCAAGGCACGTAAACCTGATTGTCTGCATGCATGCAAGTGGAAAGGCCCTAGCCAGCAGGCAGGGTTGAACCAGGACCTTGTGACTGTGAGGTGACAGTGCTCAGCCACTGTGCTGACCTATTATACTTATGGACATGAATTACACATACAAGTGTATCCCACCTCCTTATTTAGGCTACTGTTCAGAAATACGGATTAAACAGGTTCCCACGTTTAGGGGGTCCTGTGTGATTTTTGTTGTCTGCTGAAACCTTTTTCCAGTCCTTAATAGGCCTTTTTCACAGCAGACATTTCAACTTGTCAGAGTAAGAAAAGGACAAAACCAAAGCTAAATGGAAGTCTGTCATCATTGATTAATTATATTATTTACAATTGTGCTTTTCCTACTGTGACATGCCAAAATGTCTGCTGTGAAAAAGGCCTGTGGAGCAGCTCAAGGCCATTTCTTTGGGCAAAAACCAAATGATTAAACGTAAATGTAATTCTGAATTCTTTGAGGAAAATATGACAAACCATATCATTAAGGCCCACCACCATCTGAAAATATATAGCAGATTGAGAGACATTTACTGGGGCACATTATTCAGTACAAAACACAGCTCAAGTCCTTTGTGCATGTCAGAAACAGTTATGAGTGTCAGTGCATTTGGTGTTGACAAACAGCGCATACCTCAACAGTTATCTGTTTTGTATATACACAAAACAGCTGCCACCAGACACAGGCATGGCCATTGAAAAAACATACTAAGGGAAGCTAACGTTGAGCTGAGCATGCTAAGTAGAGTCACTGTTACAAAATGACAAGTTTGTAGTTTCGGTCAGAAAGATGGAATGTTTTTTTTTAAGATGCTGACTTGACTCATTCTTGGGTAGGACTCTTTTATTCAGTCCTTACAGACTACTGTTCAGTGTCTGACACTGCAAAATGACTGCACTGAGAAAACACTACTCCCTACTACTCTCCTCTACTCTCATATCTGTAGCAGCAGCAGCCTTGCATGCAAACACCATTCAAATCTGACCTTGTCAAAGTCCTCTTTCAAGCCAATGCAAATCACCAGGACCACAGGCGCAAAGAACAGTTGAGAAATATAGTTTTAAGCCTCTGCCATGGAAATACAGAGCAGCCAGGCGCACAGGTGTGATGCCAGTGCATAGACTGGGGTAGCAACCATTAAAAAGTTTTAAACTGCATCCATCCATTCTGTGTTTATCTCGGCCATTCTCACCTTCTTGAACGCCCTCCTCCTTGAGGCAGCATCCTCTCCTTCGCTGAAGACCTCATCACTCTCCGCTGAGGAGAGGCTGATGGAGGAGCAGGAGGAGGTGGAGGAAGAGTGCAGAAGCTTGGAGAGGATTGGATGTGGGGAGGACCACTGATGTGTTGTGGAGCCCCCTTTCATTCCCGGCAGCTCCTCGGCCTCTTCATCCTTCCCCTCTGGGGTCTCCTCACTCCCCTCGTTCTCTCCTTCTGTTGCTGAAACAAGAGATCTCTCCCTCTCTTCATCCTCCTTTTCTTTTCTCTCTATCTCAAAACTGGAGTTTCTACTTCTCCAGTGTTTCCGCTCGCTGTTTGTGCCCCCTTCCCTTTCCTTATCATCATGATCCCTCCCTCTTCCAGTCTCTTCTACCCTTCTTTTCCAGCCCCACCTTGCGCTATCCCATCCGTCTGTATCAACTTCGTAGCTGCCCCCTAACCTCTCCCTCCTCCTTGTCCTCCATTTTGCCTTCACTTCACCCCTTGCACATCTTGCGTTCAACTCAAAGTCCTCTTTTCTTTCCGTGCCTTGAACTACCTCATTCCCGTCTTCCCTCATCGTGTCATCATGTCTGAGAGAGGGTTGGTGAGCGATGCTTGACTCTGAATTAAGCTCATTGTCCTGCTCTTCGTCCTCTCCAAGTCCGCCTATACACTGACTGTAAGGGGGGAAACTTTTTGTCGAGTGGAGTCTGGGTCTGGATCTCACTCTGACCCTCTTGCAGCTGCTGGAAGGCCTTTCACTGATTGTCAGATGTTGGTACGTCTCATCTGATAGTCTGGCAGAAAAGTCATTGTCCATAGTTTGCTTGTTTTCTATCCCCATCTTTAATCCCTCCATGTGGTTATCATCTGTCATGTCCATCTTTGTGTCCAGAATGGAGCGTAGATGATGAATCTCCTCCATGGGTCCAACATGTGCTTCTTCAAAACAGGGAAATGTTCACAAGAGATGCACAGTTTTGAATATATTTGAGGAAATGCATTTACAAGTCTAAACGCCACTGTAATATAGCCTCAGCAGTATTTCTAAGCTTTCTCAAAATGACACAAATGGAAAAAAACTACAAATGATCATATGAGTCTAACTTATCTTACCTGTGTCTTCCACCTGTTAGTTTTCTGTGATAGAAAGCTCTGTGCCTGCTACAGCCCTCTCTCATTCTCCCTGCTACTGCCATATTTTGCATGCAGTGACGTTAACTTTCCAAAGCTTCATCCAGCAAACAATACCACAGGCCAAGAGGACATCCAGGAATGACACCTGCCTGTGTCAGATAACAGGGTGGAAATAGAGTGAAGTGTCCTCCCACAAATATGAGTGTGTGGGTTAATGGTTTTAGGGCAGTGTTTTCTGATTGCACAGAAGATTAAACAAATAGTCTGATGAACAATTTTAATAGGTTTTACTGCAACAGTTAAACTGGGTGTACGTTAGAAGGGATTTGCAGCCAAGTAATATACATTTTAGCTTAAAACTCAATCAATTTAAGATCTTTTTGTATAGTAAAACAAGATACACCAGTTCTCTCACATGCTTTAATCATAATTTTACATTTTGCTCAAGTAACAAACAGGTTAACATTTTAAAGTAACATTTCAGCAAAAGAAAGAGCTCCACAGCCTTACATTTCATAGTGGAAATGTCAGTGTTTAGCATTTTGATATATTTTTGTATATGTACTTGTCCCAAGTGTATGGAGAACCAAAGTGTTCAATATTAGATACACAAAAAAGTGATTTTGAAATAAATATTCAAATGAATAAATACAGATACAATAACTACTCAGACCATTACCAAGAAATGTTATTCCATCCTGCCTCTTTTCACAATAAGAGTTTATTGGTCATTTTTCTGTAATTCCCACAGTTTTTATTTAACAATACCAATTTCCTCCACGAGTGTTTCATGTCATAATTATTTCACAGTTTTGTGGTTACATTACATATTTTGTCTGTATTTATTAATATGCTTAATTATTTCATAATGTCTTATGTATTTAAGTAATATAAGTAATAAAAACGCACTGACAATGACAGATTTCTATAAAGTGATGAAGGTTCAGTCAGTGTCAAGCCCATAAATCACAGGGTCCTAACATTAAAGCTGAAACACCAGTATGAGACAGGACACAGAGGACATGATGTAAGAGCGAAAAACTAACAGAGCAGCTCAGGTCATCACCCAGCATATTTGTCATTTTCAGCCACATATCTCTCTAAAATCTTCATCCTTACATTTTGCCATCAAGATGGCTCTCTCTACACTTCCGCCCTGTCCTTTATTAACGTCCTCAGGCTGCCCCTGATTCATTTATGTCACTCTGACCATGTCTCCTTCTCATCTGCACCTCTGTGTTGTTGCCAAAGTGCAAATGGGTTTTCTCCCGGCTCAGATTTGTGGGGGTTATCTGGAGGGGACCCAGCAGCTCTGCAGTACCTGTCAAGGAATTTATTCTTGTAGTCAGTACCAAGTGACGGATGCAAATAACTTGAATAATGTTAAAATTCTCTGTGCCTGTGTTTTTGTACCTGCGGCAGCATCTTTTCCATCCTCTTGCTGGCTGTTGTTCATGTTCTTTTCCCTGTCTGACAGCGGTCCATCTGCTCTGAGCTGTAAACAACAAGGAAAACAAGCACTCAGCGCTCATTGAGTCTGAGCTATAACACCTGAGAGGAATCTGGTAATGATTCTCACTCACTTAAACACAGACTCATGAGGTGTGCAGCCCTGCTGCTAAAGACATTTCAGTGTTGTCTGCAGTAATGGGCCTCTCATCTCACCTGCTCTGGTCCCCGTTCCACTCTCAACAGAAGCCTCACGTAGGTGAGGACGAAGAGGAGACTGAGGAAGATGAAGTTACTGGACACGCCAACCAGGGCTGACAGGACGGGGAAGTTAAACATCAAGTATCTGACAAAGAGACGCAGAAAAAAGAAAGAAAACAGTCATTCTAGCATTACAGTACAGTAATTATGACGTGATTATGTTACTCCACTGTGGGCTGTAAGTGTAGGTGGAGACATAAGAGAGTGATTTTTTTAAGTGAAGAAAGCAAGTCCCTTTTTCCCAAACTGAACGTATCTTGTGGTCACAGTCATTGAATTCTGGTCTAACGAGGCCACTGTTGGTGGAGAAATGTACGTCTTCCTCCTCTGCGATAGATGTGTATCATTGTTGAGTGTCTGTCTTAATACGAGTTAATGAAGCCATTAATCTTTCGAAAGGACTGTTAAACTAAATGAGACTACTAACACATTGTGTTTATAGTAGCTGGTACAAATATCTCAAAATGTTATATTGAAGACATTTGGACTATCTGAAATTAGACAAACTATCTATTGCAGCCTCACTTTGTGCTTTACTTTTTTCTCTATAATGTTTCATCATCAGCTATACTGTATGTTATTGTCAGATCTATGACACAGCATGGTGTACACATCTTACCTTATACCAGTGAAGTGAGCATGAATGTAGAGCTGAGATGAGTAGATCTGCACCTTGCTGGAAAGGATCTCAATGACGGCCGTGACCGAGGGGGCATACTGTACATGGAGAAAAAAACCTATTAGGTGGGTTTCGGCAAAGTACACTTACACACGCTAACACGCTCACAAAGCAGTGTAGAACTCACAGGGTCGTCTGTGTAGTCTGAGAAGAGCTCCACCTCCACCACTTGTTTCTGCTCGGCGGCTCCGCTCAGAAAGACCGGGAGGAACAGCAGCGTTCTCAGGGTCCTCAGCAGGTCTGAACTGTATCGCAGCATGCTCTGACCACAGCAGGACAACACAGTCACCCTGACATACACACCCGGGGGGGCAACACAGCACCACATGCCACATCCCCAGAAGACGTTGTCAGTGATGTGATGATGAATATTTAGGAAAGGATGACTGGTGTTGTCATGGATGCAAATGTTTGACCTTCTGCAACTCAATGATTGGGTTGTTTAATGAACACTAACAAAAGCTGATCTCAGTGGACTATTTTTAATGAGTCCATTCCTTCAGTGACCTTCACTGACAAACCAAAACAATACTGTCCAAAGGAGGGAAGGCAATACAATAGTTCTGCAAAGTTCAGTTTTTGTTTGAATTAAAACTCACATTTTTTTTGTGTTGACTCAGCTCTAGGCTAAGTTTTGAGGCTGTAGTTTGTGGCAGTGGATTTGACTGAAAGGTGTTTCAAACAGACTATGTTGTGAGGCTGATACATATATGTGGAGGCACAAGAATTCACAAGAAAACATCTTATAATTTAATGCTGTCCAATACAAAAACCCCACAAAATACAGCCTTAAAAAGTACCATATCAACACCTCTCTAATATAGTGTCAGGTTTCAAAAGAAAAGAAGTATTTATTAGAGGACTGTTGATTCGATTGCATTACAATGTACATGTTTTACTCCCACCATGTATTTGTATCCGTCATTAGTTTACATGTTCCTCCTGTCATCTCAGTCACCTGAACACTGAGATCACCTTCTGTTGCAGTGGAGCTTGTGCAGCAAGCATAAGCAGCCCTAATCTGGCTCTGACCAGGTTGTGTGATTAAAAGGTTATTGTGCGTCAGTGCTGTACTCACAAAGCGAGAGCTGGAGGCGGACAGCAGTGGCCTTGCCTGAGAAACACACAGCAGTGCAACAGTGAATCATTGGAGTTTGCAGGAAGTACTCATGAAGCACTATTTGATTGTATGTACACATGCGGCCACCTAGGAGCTGAGCAAATCTTAGTGCGACTTACAAAGTGAGCAGAGGAGGCAACTTGCCCTCCATCCCGAGAGAAACAGGCTGTCTTGATCATGAACATCCCCAGCTCCTGATTGGCCGGAGACTCAGGCATCTCCAGCTGCAGAGACATCCGATAGGCCTGGCCGAATGTCAGCACCTGATGTACATTTTAAAAAGATTACACTCCTGGGATATCTTCTCTGAATGGATGAATGTTTAACACACAGACTGACATAGATACGTACAGTAGATACACACACACACATGTTCATACATACATGTTTCTTGTTCTTCATCAGAGAGATGTTGGCCACTGGATAAGAGCACAAAAAAGAGGCAGGAGATTCACAGTTTGTCCTGTAGGCAAAAAAGTGAATCACTTAGTGAGAGTGAAAGCCAGAAACAGGGAATCAAACACACACATTAACTACAGTCTGTGTTTTCCTGATGCAACCGGAAAGGACTTCACATACACACCTGTAGTAATAGTGCACAGGTGTGGAAAAAGCCGCCTTGGGCATGTAAGAGTAGTAGAAGCTCCCATATAGAAAGGTGGCAAGCCAGAGGACCAGGAAGACAACAGAGAACGCAATAAAGCCCCGTATGACTCTCTGGCGGGCGTGTGATATCGCCATGACGACAGTATCCTGGAGCCTCAGCAGCGCCCGGCCAATGAGGACCGACGGTTCCTCGTCATCTCCTGGACGCAAAGAACTTTCTTGATCCATAAAATCTAAACATTAACAAACAATAAAGTAAATTGAACTTAGGATAGGAACAGCTCGAAAACAAGTCAGAAAGTTAAATACAACCACAGTACAAGCATGTTTTAAAAAGTGACAGTGTAAAGAAGTAATGGATCATACTGACTCAGATAAGGTCCACAGTCTTTGTGGTTGAAATGTACTGAATGTCAACCAAAAGGTTATCTGTTTCTGGTAAAAAAAAAAAAAAAAAAAAAAAATAGAAAGATAGAAGTAGAAGTATTGTCTGTTTAACGTCGTATAAAACTCAGTGTTGTTCATGATATTATGATCGCATGAAAAACAAGCAACACTTTGATCGTACTAAGAGCTGCGAAACCACTGAGTCCAATCTGAGTCACAAGCAGAGGCCTTTCATATCAGATGACTCCAAACTGAGTCAACAGCCAACTGCCAACTCTGACTGTATTACATACAGAAGTGGGACCAAGTCAATGTTTTACAAGTCACGAGTAAGCCCTAAGTCTTTGCAGTCAAGTCCCAAGTGTAGACTGACAAGTCCAAAGTCAAGTTCCAAGTCCTAAACTTTGAGTTTCGAGTCCTAAACAAGTCATAATGTGCTCTTTACCAAATGTAATGCCATTTTAACAACAGAGCAATAATATATTCAATTCAAACAAATCGTGAATTCTTTTTAAAATTTGTATTTATGCAACTGAACTTAATCATAAAAAAGTAGTGCTCACATTGCACTTTCACAGCATTTAGCACTATTAACCAATACCACAACAGAATGAATTTTGTATGTTTCTGTCCTGTCTTGTTGTATTTAAATAACATACTGTTTAATCTTGGGGCTCAAGGGCGAAGGTATCAAGTATTTTCAAGTCAAAAGGCTCAAGTCCAAGTGAAGTCACAAGTCTTTTTTGATTTTGTCAAGTCGAGTCTAAAGTCATCAAATTTGTGACTCGAGTCCAAGTCATGTGACTCGAGTCCACACCTCTGATTACATGTATCTAGAAACAAAGAAGCAACTAAGAAATGAGTACCAATTTGTTTTGACACAACATGTATTGTGTAATAATGTTGGTGGATTAATGGTATTTATCACTACTCCTCAGTGGACATCAAGTGTCTGTGAAAGTAAGCAGTTTGTTTTCTCAACACACAAATGAACACAGACATGTAGAGAGTTATGCTGACGAAGATTATAGCGTGGAGATACTAAAACATTTTTAACTTAACATCCAAATCACAAACTTCAAGAAAACAGTCTAATTAAGACGTCCATGTGGTATCCAACAGCAACATGTCTGCAACAGTACTCTGTTGGCTGGCTGTAAAAAACTCACCTCTGGTTTCTGTTGGCCAAATATGAGTTGTTAGGAAATCACTTCTCCTTTCCCTGAAGTCTCTTGGTCCACAGCTTGACACTGTCTTCTTCTTACTGCACAGTTAAAACCCCCTAATAACTCATCCTTAGCTCCTAAAAAGCTGCCATTGGACAGGGTTTAGTCCATCCCACATGAAGAGAGATGCCGCTGCCAACTGGAACAGAGTTCTTAATGCTGAACATGACACTGACAACAGGGCCCAGGCTTGAGAACTTTAAAGTTTATACTTTAAAAATATTTACTTGGCAGGCTACGCAACAAACTATACTATGGAATATTTTAGTGACACCATTGGACATGAAGCCCAACTATATAGTTTATATTTAGGTGACGAAAAACAAACAAGAGTAACATTACAGAAAATCAAGGCTACTGGCATGATATCATAACTCCCTGTAGGAATATAATAAGACTGTTTAAGTCTGCTAAATCTGTTAAAAACTGACTTCTGTGACAATGTGGGATGATAATTTGAACTCAAAGGCAGCCTATATTTTTGTTACATATGTTTAATAGCTGAATTGTTTATTTTTCTTGTTTATTTTTTTACTCCAATGCTGCTAAATGTTCTGCCAAGCTTTAATTTCCCCATATACAGCCCCTGATTTTGTGATGCTGTCCAATAGCGCCCCTAAATGCCAAAAATGTTGATGTGTTTGTGCAAAGGTACCTACATTGAGCGTACATGGATTGTAGTTTACCTGGACAGACCTTGGCCTTACAATGTTCTGCAAAGTAAAATGGACTATTTTAAGAGGTGGTATCACATAGAAAACATCTGGATCTGGATCTTTACACTTAGCATTTAGAGAGTCTTCATGATCCCCTATTACCTGATGGTGTCTTAAAATTCATGCAGCTACTGTACAAGAATCTATGCACTATTTTGGAAATTAAAAACATAAAAAAATATATTTAATAACGGAGGGAAAGTGCAGAAATGTATGTGACCTTGACTAGGATAAGAGAATTAGAGAGTGAATGGATGGATGGAAGGAAGTGCAGATACTTTGATACACTTTGATAGACATATGTACAAATCAAGAAATCCTGCAACACAGAGACACTTTCATTTCCAACAAGATATTTGCTCAATCATAAAGTAGGTGAAAAGTTTTAAGAAAGGCAGAAAACAGAAGAAAATAATGTCTCACCGAGAGGGGGAGGCGTTCTCCGACAGGGCAGAAAAAACCCGCCAAAATATCTTTCAGCGTAGAAGAAGACGCTTTCGTCCAATCACACGCAGCGACTGGCGCAAAACGGAACAGGTCCAAGTTTACGTTTCACTTCTTACGATCGTTTGGAAAACTGCTGAAAGGTGATGTAGGAGTTGTGTTTATGAAATCGCCTTTTAAGTCACTTAACAGCATGTTTAATCGTGTTCAAGAGAACTGAGGAAACGTCTCTTATAGGGGAGGCATGCTGTTTATTTGAGGGAAAGTCTGCACTGGTTGTTGTCGGAGCTCGCAAACTTCGCCATGACATCAGTTATTAAACAATGGACAGCTTCTGTTCCTAACATTTATCCCCTAAAAACCCTGTCAGAGAAACCTCCTGAAATATTATCCACTATACACATTAATACAATATACCTGTGCCTGTATTTTAGGTTTAAATAGACTGTAAGAGTTTAATTTGTTGTTATTCGTGTGTTTTGTCCTGTTCTGTCTTTTGGTTTCAGGATGTCCTGTAACACCAGTGTCACTCGTGTTCAAGTGTCATCTGTGGACCAGGTACAGCGAGTCCCGGTCCACCTAATGCCCTGTGAGATTGAACACGACGGGCCGGCCCAGGTCTCACAATACCTGACTGCTACCACGAAAGACTGCAAGCAAGGTGCACTCAGTGTGTTTTCTATCATCATCAGGTTTAAAGCCTCTCTACCTGTAGAATAAAGGTAATTGTTACTGGACCAGTTTGCAGCTCTTAGAAAACAGTGGTGGAGATAAAACCCATAAAAAAAAAAATGACACAAATGTGGTGATTTTGTTCATTCTTACGAGATTCATCTTTCAGCGGGAGTCATTTGGTTCTGTCTATAACTTCCACTGAAACTGCTTTTGAGCCATTTTATGCTGCTTTATCTTGTAACCAATCGTCCCAATATGAGACATTTGTGTCCAAAGTAAATGGGGACAAATGATAAGGGAACGGATACGTTATTTGGATGATTTGATTTGACGATGAATGAGTTTAACATATCTAGCAATTTAGGACTTCAAGTAGTCACATTAAATTGATTTAAAAAGGTGTATCTGGAGGGAAAACCCATCTCTAACAACAATCCTTTGTGCATTTGTCCCATTACAGAGAAGACGGTGTCATTCAGAGGGCGTGGGTTGAAGGGGCGGGAGCTCAGCTGTCCACAGGGCTACACTGGCTTGGTGCTGAAAGAGATCAACAAGCCCGGCTCTGACCAAGAGGTAACATAAGGCAAAGCACTGACTGCATGGGGCATAAAAATCACATGCAGTTGTGTGGGTGAGGATGTTGTTAGAATGTTTACAATGTTTACATGATGCTAAGGTGTGTGTGTGTGTGTGTCCAGGACAGGACAGTGAGGGTATCCTCTGTGTTTGACAAGCTGACCTACTGGAACCTGGAGACGCCTCCAAACTCTGATGATACAGTTGTGATGGCGATGGATTGGCCGGAGTTGGCTGAGGCGGTGAGTTCTTTTTTCAAAGACGAGACTAACCCATGTCACTCAGTAATTAAAAGTCTTTCAGTTTAATTAATTTGAACAAGATAAATCATACTACATACTTTGGGGTGATACAGAAATTAAATACTTAAATACTGTCTCATTGAGCAGGATTAACAAAGTTATCTGGATAACTTATGTTTGGTAAAGCACCAACTTCTTTTTCTTCAATACATGTTCCACATTTTACTCAGTAAATTTATCCAAGTACAACAATACTTCATTAGAATATCATTTGGTTGGAAATACAAGGACACAGAGGCAGATAGATTTGTAGGTGGATGCTGATATTTTGTCTCTTCACAGATCCACGGGCCAGTAGAAGACTGAAGAGAGAGACAGAACCACCTGCTAAGAGGTGGCAGGTTGGTGTCACCTCAGCGAGTTAGGAATTAAATGTACAGTTTGCTGGTTACTGGTTACAGTCAGTGAAAAGACCTAAGAAACGCTAACCAGTTCATTGTTACTGTTTTGCTGTTGTAGAGCAATAAATAACAGGTAATGTTTTATATTTTTGTATATGTTCTTTTCTAGTGAAATAAAGAAAAATAAAAGATAATGTTGACTGACCAACCTGTGCATTGTGTGATTCACTGAAGCATTACAACATTTACACATTGTTTATTCACAAGGTGACATTTAGATTTTGCACACTGGCTACCATGAAACCCTCTAATAAATGATCACTGACTCAACTGTCCCATTGCAAAACTCTTGGGTTTGTACCAATACTAATCAATGTTCATTATACAGAAACTGTAATCCCAAAACGTAAAATGGTGCAGAACAACAAATTCCAAAAGTGTCTAACAGGCATTCAGGCACATTTAAAGTTTAAATTTCAACATTTATAGGGAAGGCAGAACTACGGCATGTGTCAAAGTGTGCTCATACTGTATATTCTGTCATACTACAGGAGAAACACTACAGAGGCAAAGGGAAATGGGGAAATAAGCGAAACCAAACATGATGACTTCCACTGCTGTCCTACCAGGAAGTTGAACTAAACCTGTTCTTCATTCCTAACTACTTGTAATTGACCCTTATGGAGAATGCCAAGCAAAGTCTATGAAATATGTGGCAAAATCATAATTTAGGACAAGACAGACACAGTGCTAAGATAATCTGACTGAATTTACTGTAGGCTACTGTATATAATCCTGGTTGGTTGTCGAGTTAATGTAGTGCTGGAGCAGATAATTGTGGGGCAGCAATCTTAATTGTAAGAAACTGTCAGGTTTTTCTAAAGGAGAGGAGAAAAGAAGCACCTTTCCTTACCATTTAGAGAATTCAATCAGTTTGTGTGGCTGCTACTTTGATATTTCTGGGTCATTTGCCTCATTTAGGAATCTTCCTAATCAAAGACTTCTTACTGCACTGTTAAAGGAGATAAGGGGAGGAACGAAGGAGATGAAGAAACAAGGCAAAGTGAAGGCCATCTGGATTTCCTACTTCATCAAATATAAGTTACTGTATACATCTGCTACTGATGAAGTGGCTTCATCAAAACTGATGCAAGGATAAGTGTGTATTACAAGTTATAAAATGGCACTATCTGATTCTAATTTTAGAATTTGCAGGTATCTGCTTTTAAGTTAACAGCTGTGATGGTTTCATCCTGTAAATAAAACACTAGGCAGTACAATGCTACTACATTTTCAATCAGTCAAACTGAAAAGGCAGTCGTACACATTACATTTCATGTAACCAATTAAACAACAGCTTTCCCTTATTGTGTTTTGAGTTAATATAGCAAACACTGGGTGTAGGATGTCACACAACTCTGAGACATTTTCGTACATCTTCTGAATCTTCTTACAACAATGTTTTTGATCATTTTTATACCCATACAAATGTATGAATAAAGATATTACAAACCTAAACTGTAAAATGCCTCTTAAATTTGACAAAGAGTAGCATGATAGCATTAAATCAGTTTTAAATTATAACTTTGATTAAATCAATCCATTTTAGGGTTCTATGTAGACAACAGTCAAACATGAACATAATGTGTGTTAGTTTGATGAGTGAGGGCTGATATTACTGCCACAACGCTGGTGTTTACTCTGTGTGTGTGAGTTCTTGTATTTCTGTACTTATGGGGATCAAATGTCCTCAGTACAATATAAAGCCAGGGTGTCTGCAGGGTGTTTAAATATAAAAATATTAAGACAATATTTGGATAAATTGAGCAGGATGGTTTGAGTCTTGAAGTGTCACAACTAGTGGCAATTGTGCCATTGTCTTTTTAAATAGGGGCCAACAAATAAGCCACTTGTTGATTTTTTTGCCTAATTATTTATTTAAAAAAAAATCTAGTTTATGCCATATCCTATTTTTATAATGTCATATGTACGTATGTAGTATCAAGTATGAATCTAAGTAAAGTATGCAACTACCAAGGTAAGCATTAGGTTGGTTTGGGTAGTGTTTAATTCTGAAAAAGAATATAAATGAATAAATAAAATCCGATAAAATGTCTAAAAACACCTGAGATGAAGACCATAAATTGAGTCTTGATATTAATATTTAATATAAAAATTAATAAAGACCTGCAGATACCCTGGACATTTTGCAAAGTGAGGACATTATGTCAGTCCTTACTACTTAAAGGAACCTCAATTTAAGAGCTGCAAGGATTAGTCAATTAATCTATTAGTTGATTGACATAAATTTAATCGGCATCTATTTTAATAATTTATTAATCGTTCTGAGTAATTTTTAAAGAAAAAAAATTCTCTGGTTCCAGCTTTTCAAATGTTTCTGGTTCTTTTAGTCTTCTATGATAGTGACCTGAATATTTTTGAATTTACTGTTGGTCAGACAAAACAAGACATTTGTCACCTTAGGCTTTGGGAATTGTGACTCTTTTCACAATTTTCTGACATTTTATAGACCAAACAATTAATCAATTAATCCAGGAAATAATCAACAGATTAATTGATTGATGAAAATAATCGTTTGTTGCAGCCCTACTCGATTTAGGTTTAAAGGCAGAATTAGAGTAAGGATATTAGGTTTAAGTTCAGGTATGTGTGTATAAGTACAGAAATACAATAGTGTGTCTGTTTGTGTGTTAGCTAAGAGGTGGTGGTGGTGGCGGTTGTGGCAGCTGTGGTGGCAGGGAGGCTTCCACGTCTGCCTTGCTGCGTTTGGCCGGCAGTGTGTGGTCATGAGCTTTGCGAATGTGTCGGTAGAGGTCACCTGATTGTGTGTAGCTCCGGTAGCAGTAGCGGCACTCGTAAGGACGTTCGCGTGTGTGCACGATGGCATGGCGCCTCAGTGTGTATGTACATGAGAAAGTCTTTCCACAGACTCCACATGTGGGGACGTCCTCCACAAAGTTCCCCATAGAGTCCTGGAAGTCCTGGAAGTAGGCAGCAGGGTCTGAATGATGCTGAGCTGTAGACGGATGAATGAGGGAGGCGGTGAAGGAGGAAGTGTCCTGGGAGGAAGGGCCAGCACCGGAGGAGGAGGAGGAGGGAGAGAGAGGGAAGGAGTAGTCATTTGAATGGGAGGTCATTTGTAAGAGGCCCTGTGGGTGGGAGGAGAGAAACTGAGGGCTGTTCAGCTCCTCTTCTTGGATGTCATCATCAAACTCATCGTCTACTTCCATCACTGGTTCTCTCTCTCTGCTTTCATCTCTCTCCTCCAGCTCTTCGTCAGATATAACAATGGCCTCCACTTTGACTTTCACATTCTCTCCATCATTGTCGTCTGTCCTCACTCTGTCCATATCAGGGTGAGATCTTTCATTTCTAGTGGCGGATGAAGCTCCCTTATCCCCCCCAGGTCCCTTTAGGGTTTGGGTCTGAGGAGTGGAGTGGAAGTCCAAGCTTTGGCGTTGGAGTGACACAGCGCTCTGGATTCGAATCTGGGGAAGTGCGCGCTGTGGTGGCGAGTGCGTTGGGTTTGGTTCTAAGTGTGAAGTTAGTGCTGATGTTTGGATTAACATGACCATCTGTTGTCTTCCTCTGTGGTCAGTCTCTGAGAGTTTCCTAACAGAGTCATCACGGGGCAGTCGGGGTACGTCCTTTTGGGGGCTGGGGGAGAGGCTGGATTCTGACTGGGAAAGGGCAACCACTGACCGACCACTAGCCTGGCTCACTGACACCAGGGAGGAAGAAGACGAAGAGGGCTGCTGGTTACTGCTGTGGCTGGAGAAAGCAGAAAGAAAGGAAGATGTACTGTAAACAACCTAGTATATGTAGAGCAGAGTGCACTTAAAGTCAAAGAATCAAAGTAAATTCTTCAGCTAAATACTGGGCATAACTTTCAAGTTCTTGCCCATACTTTTTATGGTATGGGGTTGGATGATATGACAATTTATACTGTGAGATGATAAAACATCGTCTTTAATATCTCTAGGTGTATTAGATTTTTGATGCAAATGTTGCAAATCAATGAGCAGGACATGTTTATGGCAATATTGGATTTACAAGAGCTCAACTCTGCTGCTACAACTCAATCCAAGCGGAAACTCCAACAGTGTTTAAGATGTTGGCTTAGTAATTATTTTTGTCTTGTGAATTTAGGTAACAAACCTGTGTACCTTGATTCACAGGGTTAAAATGATACCATGGCAAGGCTGCAATGACCGAAAATAAGCAATAAATAAAGACTAAAGATATATAAAAAAAATGAATTAAAAACACCAGATTCAGAAGACAGAATTTATGGCAGCACCTCATGGGAGCTGTTTGGTTATTAATAAGTGACTTTTTTTTAAATTTTATTGTACATCTGCACCAAAACAAATACCTTGAACACATTTACTTGCTGAATGAAGTTTCTGATTGTGATTCAAATGTCCTTTCGACTTCTATTCTGCTTTTATTCTGCTTTGAGCTCAAAGCAACCTACTTAAGGTTTAAATTAAAAAACACTGATTACCAGTCTAATATTTAGTGTAAACTCTTTTTTCAAGTTCAAACAGTCCAGAAATTCACAGCAGACTCATACCTGTATGTCTCAGTGGTGCTGCAAGGGCTGCAGAGTGCTGTCCCCTCTCCCTGACCTCCTGTCCTCATCCTGGCGTGACCTCCCGAGGCAGGGGCAGACAGGCCTGCAATGAGGCCCTGCACTAGCTCTCCACCTGGGGGCAGAGGAGGGGCGTCCATGCCTGGTTGCGTGGTATCAGCGAGCTCAGGGCTCAGAGGAGTCTGAACCCGTGCCTCTGATGACCCCCTACAAGTCCTCCGCTCAGACTTCACAAACTCCAACTGACTCCTCTCTGCTGTTATGGATACTGATGAGAGTGGCGCTGCCATGGCGACTGGATTCAAGTGATCTCCTGCCATGGCCACCACAGGCTCAGTTCCACCGTCACCCCCACCCTCCCTCCCTGTCTCTACTGCCTTCCTGGCACCAGCGCTCTCTTCTGAACGAGTGCTGTCTGCCTCAGCCTGAGGCCCTCGTCTCTGCAGTCGTCTCTTGCATACTCTCACCACCTCGTTCATGTGCAGAAAGCTTGCAGCCGCCAATATGTCCTCCACCGGTGGAGACTCGTCCAGCTGCAGCACGCCTTCATAGACAAAGTCCAAGAGCAAGCCAAATGCAGCAGCCGTGACAATGTCATTGTCGAGTGTGACAGAGCTGTTGGTGCCGTTTCCACCACTGACCCCTGGAGAGTCTGAGTAGAACATGTGGAAGAAAGGCGAGCAGGAGGCCAAAACAGCCCTGTGAGCCAGGAAACGGCATGAGCCCACCAGAACGGAGCAGTCACAGAGGAAGCCCCGCTGGCGCTGGGAACGCAGAGCTGACAGCAGCTGCTGGGAATGCTGGGGGAACTCCATCTCCTGAACAACAGAGAAGTTAAAAATGAGAGAAAGCAGAGACATAAAGAGTCAATCGTGCTGTCACTGAAATAAATTACTAGAGACAGCTCTGTATTTTTTTGGTAGCTCTCTTATGATTTCTTTGGAAAATAATGGCTTGCACAAATCGAACATTCAGTCATCTCTCTTAAATATCCATGAATGGCCAACTCATCCAAATGACAAAAAAACATTTTTTCATACTTAACACTAAAGGCACATAACCATGTAGATAGTATTGGTTATAGTTGATCATTATGCTCAGTACCAGGACAGTGTTTCTAGAAAGGTACATTGCTATTGAGTTTTCCAAATATTGATTTTCAAACACCACAAACCAAATTCCTTTCACCCTCATGCTGTTCAGTTTATGGCAGAAGTCTCAGTAGCAGAGACCTCAAAACTCTGGCATATAAAAAACGAAACTATCTGCATGTCTAGGTAAAGTATCATTAGGTGCAGTGACGGTAGAAGTACTGAGATCTTTAACTTAAGTAAAAGTAGCAATACCATATGGATGCATTCATGTGTAAGCATTACTTTAATGTTGTATTACATCACAACTTATAGTTATATAACTTGTATTTTATATTGGTAATTTGAATCTGCAAAGTAGTTACTTAACCCAAGCTGTCAGATAACTTAAATGGAGTTGAGTACAATATTTGCCTACAAAATGTAGTGGAGTATAAAGTATACAAAATATAACATAGCATAAAATGAAAATGGTCAAGTAAAATACTTGAGTTAATGTACTTAGTTACTTTCCACCACTGACTAGGGGTAAAGTGGTACAAGTGGGAAATGTTTTTTCTCTTTTAACGCTAAATAAACGGTTTTATCCCTTAGCGCCTTTCGAGGTCAACGTTAGTTTAGGTAAGGAAAAACCGACGTCCTAAAATAGGAATAACATCAACACAACAACTAAAAAGAACCTGTAAAATAAACATTTCACGGTAACAGTTGTTTTCAAAGAGCAGGACACTCACAGAAAAGCACGGCCTCTTTCTCTCCTTGAACACCGCTTGTTGACGGTTGAGTCAACCATTAACGTCTCTAACGTACCGTTTCCATGGTGACCAGCTCCGTCTGATTTGTAAGGCTAAACGCAGAGACGACAGCCGAGGGCATGCAGGTGAGAAACAACCACGGCAAACAGCATGACATGTACTATAAGAAGAAGAAGAAGAAGACCCAAAGTGTCCCAAATGCCAACCAGGCAGCTCCAGCTCACCCCCCCCCCCCCCTAACCCCAACTATGCTAGCATTACTTAGCCAAGTTAGCTCAGCCTCTGTGTAAAAATCCAGTACCAGGAGCTTCAGTAACCGCAGTCTTTTGTTTGGATATATAGCCACGAGTTGTAAGTAAGCCGTGAAATAGGCGGCACCGGTTCTGAACTGAGATGTGTCATATTTTTCGTGGATATGATGAATATTTTCTTACCTGCAGCTGCTGTCTGAGTGATGCCTTCTTCCAGGACAAAATGCAGCTTTTCCTCTGTGGTGGCAGGGTACCGTTACTGCAGCACCGGCCGCCACAGCGCCACCTACAAGCGGATAACGACAACAGTCAGGAAGTGGGAGCCTGCGCGTTTGTTGATGTTGTTGACGGGAGTTGACATCAACAAACACAAGTGTGATCTTGTGTAACCTTTCGCTGAATTAAAATCAGTACAATATATGGCACAGTACGGTGACAGAGGGGGAAGAGGAGGCAGAGGAGGGAGAGGAAGGAGAGGAAATCGTGGTGGAGAGGTGAGAGATTGCAGCCTTATAAATTGGGATATTGCCTCATCTCTTTAATAGCTCAGGGACTGATTTCTGACTCATGACAGGCGCATTTTGCTATCAAGGCATAAGTATGAATTTTGCTTTGCTTGGTATGGTTAAGTCAAGGTCTTATATTTAAACCAGAGCTGTAATTAGAGCTGAATTTGAGTGTGTGTTATGAGTGAGGCCTTCTCCCCTTCCAGGACAGATATATGCGCCTGTCTAAATCCATGTCTTATGCTCTTCGCCATGGAGCCAACCAGATGGGTCTTCAAATGGGTACAGGTGAGCTGCTCACAGTCTGGTCCAGGTGACTCAAGTGTCCCTTCACTGGTACTGTCACAGTTTCTGACACAACTTTGGTAGCAAGTATGAACCTTATATTTATTTTTCCATTTCAATATAAAGCATTTCAACGGATCCTTTCCTATGATTGCCTTTGTTTTTGAACCAGGCTCTCGGCCTAACATACAGAACAGAAGGAAATGCTGTACATAGGCTACCTGTGACAGACAAACTATACACAGTTTGTTCACCCATCAGGTGTTTCACAAATGCTTGCTATAAATGTGTATTGCAGCATTGTTACTATTAGTTAGAGGTCTGGGCAGGGGCTTTCTTTCTGCATCATTCATAACACCAACATCTGTGTTCTCAGTTTTACAAAATGCTGACCATAGCCATAACAACTCTTATGCTCATAGATGGCTTCCTGTTTGTGGAGGAACTCCTGGCTCACCCGCAGTTCCGCTCATACTCACTGGAAGATGTCGAAAGAGTCGTGGCCACAAATGACAAGCAGCGCTTCAAGCTTTGCCCCCACCCAGAGGACGGCCGCCTGCAGATTCGAGCCAATCAGGGCCATTCAGTACAGGTATGCGGAGCAGTAGATCTCAGATGAGGTATTCCTGAAAAGAGACATGTGGAAACCTGCTAATGGCACTGAGAAGGGGATATTTAATTTCGTCAGAAGACCAGCATGCCAGGATGTATTATCACCCAGGGTAGATGCTGTAGTTAGATGCCCAATCTGTGTCTTACATATGTGTGTGGTAGAGTGTGAGTGAATGAAAGACAGTTTTCTAGAAATTATATGTGCCCTCTGGACCCAGTGGAGGTGGTGGGAGGCAGGAGAATGGTGGCCAAGCTATCATCACTACTGGAGAACACTTCCCACCCCCTACATGTCACTCTATCAGCACTGGGCAGCTCCTTCAGCGACCGGCTGCTCCACCTGCGGTGTCTGAAGGAGAGGTACCGTAGGTCCTTCCTGCCTGCTGCTGTCAGACTCTATAATCAGTACAACTCCCGTAATCTACACACACTGTCAGTGTGCAGACTATTCACTACTATACTTCATCTGCTGCTGTGCATTATCTTCATACATATATTGTATTCATGATGTTATCTACTTCATATGTTGCTGTGAAATATTTTTCATATACATGTATATTATATATGTGCAATATTTTTATCTTATCTATTTGTTCATACTTACAACTGCACTCAGTCACTCTATTATTTATTTCTGTCTATACTGTGTATAGGACTATTTTTCTATTTTTCTATTTATTTTTATTGTATTTCTATATATGACACTTTTGCTGGCTGCTGCAACGCTAAAAATTTCCCCGCTGTGGGACAATAAAGGCTTATCTTATCTTATCTTATCTTATCTTACACTGCACATTTACTTTCTTCTGATGGAAAATTAACTCTGGGAGATCCCACAGCAGCTCAACACACACCATGTTGTTCCACAGAGTGCATACAAATAATAAAACATTTTACACCTTCAAAATATAAATTTAAATCCAATTTTCAGATGGCATACACTGTTAGTCCTCTGACAATCAGTTTAGAAGGAAAATAGCATTTGAATCCTCTAAAATAAGTGCAATCAGTGTTAGGTGAAGATACAAAATGACTTTGGGGTATAGCACCAACTCTGGTGCTAAAATGCATCTTCAACTTTGATTATGTTTACTTTATTTGATTATGTTATTTTTTTCCTCTTGAATCATTGACACATGCATTTGTTGCACATGCTAGTAATAGATAAATGTATAAATAGCTGAGTTAAGTTCGACATGTTTGTAGTTAAATTTTACTACAAGATTTTCACAACTAGTTAAGCAACAAAATTGTCATCCCACTCAGATTTTCCTTAACAGGCGGGTTAGTTAGTCTCCGTGTGTTAGATTTTAATTTGGTCCAAAAAACTCCACTGTAACCCCGTTTTAAATGCTGTGTTAATACTGGTTGCATCACTGTGGTCAGGTAATGGATTTGGAGCTGAAACCGGTCCTTGCCAGTTCTCCAGACTGCCCTGCTGAGGCCATTCATGGCTCCTACCTCCACAACTGGAGCTCTATCCAGCAGCAGGGCCTGAGCCGCATGAAGAGGGCACACATCCACCTGGCATCAGGCCTGCCAGGGGAGGACGGCGTCATCAGCGGTAAGCTGTGTGTGTGTCTGTGTGACAGAGAGAGGTGAGCTGAACATTTAGACAAAAAGGTTCTACAGTGTCATTCATTTCCCCACCAGGCATGAGGAAAAACTGTGATCTAGCCGTGTATATTGATGTCCCCAAAGCTCTCGCTGGTAAGCTTAGCCACTAATGACTGCTACCCAATACGCTTAATTTTGATACTGTATCTATCTTTAGGCAGGAATCTCTCTTACATGTGTTTTATGTGACTGTACAGACGGTATTGAGTTCTTCTGGTCAGAAAACGGTGTGTTGCTGACTGCAGGCGACGCAGAGGGAAAACTTCTCCCTAAATACTTCAGCCATGCCTTAAGACTGAGACCCACAAGTAAGAAAAGCTATCACATGGATTAATTCAATCTAGATTATTTTCTTTTAAAACTTGGATTGAGGGCCAACATTTACTTGTTGACTGAAGTCACTCTTGTCCTGTGTTTCAGGGAGCACCCTGCCACTGCAGTAGCAGCAGAGGATACTGTTCTGTCATTGGTCAAAGCAGGACTCGCCTGACTGTGCTAGCACCCTATGGTTGGTTGATGCTTGTCCTAGTTACCTTGGTAACTCTTTTTGTTTGGCAGGAGCATCCTAGTGAGGTGATTTTGGTCAGCAACAGGAGAATCCATTCAGAAATCAACCTCACTGGGACTAAATTGGTAAACTTTTCATTTTTTGTGTCTTTATTGGAAGGTTTGGGATGGCTTTAGGGAAGCATGCTTTATGTTTATATGACAATTCAACCATCTTATGCCAGCAAATGTCACTTTTTATATATAGTATAGAGGCTTTGTTTTCCTTTATTGCATTGTTAGTCCAAAATAAACTATGACACACATTGACTACCAAGGTAATTTTATCAAGCAGCTGTAAAATATATAACCCTAGTTACAAACAGACACACTGACTGCAGGCAACAACCAGCCGGGTCTCTAAATGGGGGAACTTTTGAAGACATATTGCATGTGTGGTTAGTCACGTGCCTAAGTATGGGAAAGCAGAGGATGCAGACACTGTGGTTAACGGACTGCTTCTAACAGTTTTTTGTAAGATATGGACACACACACACACACAGCATGTGAGGGGAGATAAATGTTTCAAAGCTTCCTCTGTAAGAAACAACGGAAATTACCACCATATGTCACGACCATAAGGAGTGAAGACAGCAGAGAATGAAAAGTGAATTGCACTATTTATTTTAATAAATGTTTGTTATTCATACTTTTATTAGCTTGTATTTTTCTACTCAATGTTGTTTATTCTTGGCTGTAATAATGCAGCTGCTGTAATGTGCCATACATTTCGAACTTAAGTGTAAGTGACAATAAAACTACAGCTCTGGATAAAGCAAGGCTTTCTATCCTGAGCGACAGGAAATCTGGACACTGTGAGGCGAAAAAAGAAAAGTTGCTGCTGGCTGATCCAACCGTTGATTTTACATTTCCATGAGTTTGATTGTCAAGCCTGCTGATCCTGGACCAAATGTCCAGCAGTTTTGCTCAGCAGCAGTCCATCCTGAAGTAAAGGGGAAGTCAGCATGAGGACCACTCAAGTCTTGATCTGTCTGAACATGTTAATTCATCCATCCACTGACGTAGCTTATGACAGTGTGTGTGTGGTTATATAAAAACTTGATGTACTGACAAGGTGGGTTGTAACACATTTACACATGAACAGAATATCTTATTTTGACCATTTGTTGTACTGCTCTGATGTTTTTGTGGTTGCCTGAATGAAACGTAAAATCCTATTCCAGATAGTTTTGCACTGTTGAGACACAGGAGATCTGATGTGGGCGATGAAGGATTAGTCTTAGAGAGCTTCATGGCCACCGGTCAGCTTGTGGAAAAGCTCCTCATTGAGTGTGTCGCTCTTCTCACGACTGCGTGTCGACATGAAAATGTAGCCTCCAATAAACTCATGGACGATTTTGCAGTCGGCCGTTATGCAGCTAAAAGCAATGTTGACGTTGCCTTCAAACTCTATGGCCACCTGGAGGAGTCGGAAACACACACAAAGGATATGAGATTGGGTAGTGAAAAAATTGCACTAGTGAAATTGCAGACAATGACAAAATACAATATTGATTTTATATTAGGGGTTCCTTTAAAAGTTCAGCTGTGCACTGTTAGAACTATAACTCTTCATTTTATGGGTAGTGTTAATGAGGTCACTCTTACATTGGCAGCATGGTTTGAGGATTAGCTGGAGTTCATGCTTGATTTTTTTTGATTTTCAAAGTCTTATCTTACTTAAATCAGCCTGTTTTGACCTTGTGTTAAGTTGTCACAAATCAATTTTATACAGGATTTCATAAGATAATTTTGTATATCCCATTAGCGGTAGAAACACTCATGGGAAACCTTAGCTTAAAATAGCTAAAGAAGCTTTGTAAGGTTTCTTTATTTAGTACCACATATTCCTGGAAACAAGCTTGAGATCTTGCAGACAGAAGGTGGATGAAAGCATTATCGTCACCTGTCGTATGTCCCAGTTGACGTTCCACTGCTTCATGTTGTTGTAGCGCCACGTTTTCACCACATCACCCACGCCCAGGTCAATGCGGATCAGACGGTTGGGAGCAATGCCCAGTACCTCGTCTTTCCGACTGCCCTTAAACCTGTTGGGCAAAAACATTGTCAGCTTCTTTTGTTTCAAATCTTTCTGAGACAAAAGTCAATCTTTAATCCTCCAAAACTTTGTGACAGTTCACTGGCTTGAATGCTTGCTGGATCACACTCGGATACCACTTCTGTGTTTTCCACCCTTATCAACAATCATATTCACAATTCAATAATACTCCAGGAGCGCTTCACACAGCAAGCCAGAAGGTTTCCCAAACCAGCACTATATCAGCAATTCATCTGCAGAATTGTGTCTAGGTGATAATGACTAGCACAGCTACAAACTGTTGACAGGAACTTAAAGCATGTTTTAAAGAAATCTTAATTTCTACCTGTATAAGTTTTAAGGATTTAGTTTTTAGTTAGCTTAATTTTCTTGGCCTTAAATGCAGTTTTACAGCCTTAAATTGTGTATTTTCTTAAAGTACCACTGTTAGTGAGTGCTGTTCTGTTCTCAAGACTCATTTATGTTGTGTAAGAGTAATTGTTTACTTAAATATTACTTACTTTATATATTTACCCAGTTACACTAAAATGTAACTTTGACAGTTCTAGTTTTCTCACTGTTCATGATCTGACAAAATGGTCCTAAATTGATGCTAACTGGCATTCAATACATTCTGAAAAGCTTTAAATTGAACTTTAAACTTAACCTGACAACGACGTATGAGAGCCCAAAGTCAGGCAGGGCTTGCCAGATCTGCAGGAAGCGCATCACTGCGTCTGTCAGCGAGAGCTGAGCCACGTTCTGGTATGCGTCCAGGATACGAGGGGTCAGCTGGAGGAGAAGGCACAGGGTAAACGGTCAGAAGTAATTATTTTTTTGCTGCCTCGAGCACAAACTGGGCAGGGATTTCAGCTCAAATGTGCAAAGTCACCGTACTGCTGTCCAGAAAAAAGATGACTTAATTTCAGTTGATAGTTTGGCCCATTGCTAAATGTCATGCACAGTATATAGGATCAATAAATGAGAGATTGGTGTGATCCAATAGTCCTGAACTCTGCTGTAGCTGACATCACATTTCCTATATTTATTCTTTTTTGTGTGACTGTGAACCAATTCCACCTCTCCTGTACCTGTTTGGCTTTGTACTTCTTATGGTAGCGTGGCGATACCAGACTGTGAGTATTGATGGTTTCATCGGTGGCAGGTGCGTTGCCATGGGAACTGGAGCTGGTCTTTTGCATAGCCAGGAAGGAGCGGATGCTCTGGATCTCGCTCTGGAAACTGCTGTCGGCCAGACTCTTGCCTTTGGAGCCAAGTCGACATGCAGCCATCCACTGAGCATACTGCTGCTCCTGGAGGGCGAGAGACAAAAACACACAGAGGGAGAGAGAGTAAGATACCTGTGAGGTTGGTCGGAGAGGTGAGACAAAGATAGAGGTGTTGAAAGAGGAAGTGGTGAAAATGACAGGATGTCACGTACAGAGATGAGAGACTGTGTGTGTGTGGCCTCACGTTTTCACAGCGCAGATAGACCTCATTCATGCCCTCAGGTGCTGGTATCAGGAGCCTGATAAGGAACTTCTGTGCTGTCACGTTAACGTCCGGAGCCACCTCACATCCTGTGTGCAGGATAAATATCAAAGCTACATCCAATACTGAAATTTGACATAAATGGGTTAGACATAGAAATGAAGCACAGGAAAAGATAGAAGAGCGACATGATGAACACTGAGTCAGGCTTAGGGTCCATGCCTGAGCACGCTGAGGCATGCTCACAGTTCATTTTCTGTATTATATGTTGTCATCTACATTAGTGTTGTATTATTTTTTAATAATGCTTCATTGCCTCTTTGAATGCAGAATCTTGTTTTTGTTTTGTTTTTTAAAAAAAACCAACCAGCCCTTAAGTGGTTCAAACTGAGGAGGCAAACAGACTCGAGAGCAGCACTCTCACTTTTTACCATATATGGAAAGCTCTGTGTTTGTGTGTGTTGAGGTTTCCCTGCAAGCATTTCATTATACTGTAATATGCGGTAATTTCTAAACGGTGATGTTACACAGAGGTGAATGAACAGGTTGCTAAAGAATGACTGAACATTATTGATGACATAGCAGGAAAATAACATAATAATGAAAAATACAATAATATATTCAGTACCTTTGAGGTTAATCTGTTGAATGGGCTCTCCAATGCTCTCCTCTTTGCTCTTGAAATAAGAGATGGAGGTATCCTGGAACTTGAACCAGTACTGCTTATATCCCTTCAGAGTCAGCCTCTTTGGCCTGAAACACACAATCACATTACTCAGTTTAAACAGTTAGATTGGTTAGAAAATGGAAAAATTACAAATGTATGTTTTTGTTTTTCAGGCAACTGGTGCTTTGCTCTTTTTTAACTCATCTGTTATACAGGCTGTGTAGGTGGATGGTTGGAAAATGAATCTCACCTGAATATCTTCAGATAGTCGTTGAGGTCTGGTGCAGTCATGTTTTCCTGGATGAAAGACAAAGATATTTTTTCCAGTGGATAAAAGAATACCATTCTCTTGCCTCCTTATTGAATGTATTGTTTGATTTATCTTCGGTTCTTTCTGTATGATATCCCTACATGTATGTTTTGACATCATGTTTCAAACAAACTGTAGAATGTAGAAGAGTTACAGTCAAAAACAGTTATAGTCAAAATCATTGCAGGTACAGACGTAAAATGGACTATAATAATAACTTAGATTATTACAAATGTCTGACCCTCCAATAACAAAATAATAAGATCTTCTCATAAGAAGATGTCATCACAGTTGAAGGTTTAACACAAATTAATTTGTTGAGTCCGTGTCTGACAGTAATCCTGACAGTAGCTGACGCTCAGTGATAGACGAGTACATCCAATATGTCTGACCAGCATCTCGGTTGCGGAGCTGCTCTCTCCCTCCATCTTGACCTCCAGGGACTGCAGGGCGGACTCCAGGTCGTCCATGGCTGCATTGGAGCTCAGCATCTGGGGCTCTGACTGAGACACCTTACTGATGTGGTACTACAGGAGTTTGAGAGTAAGAGAGGAGAGTGGCAAACCATTACAGTATGGATTTTTCTAATTGACAGTTGATTTGATATTTTGCCTTACAGGTCTCATTTGATCCGGTTTCATGGTTTTGCTGTCATTGTCAGATTACAAGTGTTCCTGTATTTATTTGTCAAATTATATAGTTCAGATTAAGTAGCATTTATTTACCGGATTTAACGGCTTGACTTTGCTTAACTTTGGATGCTTTTTGACGTTTGGTTGGTCAACAATCTTTTTTAATGCAAATGAGTTAAACATGCAGAGAGTTTGTAGCCCAGTGTGTTAAACAATATATTTTTATATTTATATTTAACCTGTCAAACAAAATCTAAAATTATTAATAGTCATCACATCTCTGTGACAACATTTGCCTATAAATAGGGGAACATTTTAATTCCTGTAATATGTGACATATAAGGGCTTCATAAGGGAAGTGTGCACTTCCTATACTGTATTGTCAACATTTATATAAAGAGTACAGTCTAGACCTGCTCTATATGAAAAGTGCCCTGAGATAACTTTGTTGTGATTTTATATAAATAAAACTGAATTGAACTGAATATAGTTGTTTTTTTTAACGTTTCCATCCCTGCTGACACACATATTTCAGTTCAGTACTCATAGTTCAGCAGCAGCGTTTTCTACCTGTAGAGCTCCAAACAGCATCATCTCCTCCTCGGTGCAGTCGATGTCCTCCAGCAGGATGGCCCAGCGCGCCTGCTCATACAGCTGGCTCAGACGCACAACATCGTACTGCACGGCCACAGAAAAAGAGTCAAATCAAGAAAGGAATGCAATGCGAAACACGTACACATACACACATACTGTATCTATAAAAACAACTCACACACACACCTTGTGTTCTATGTCATAGAAGGCAAAGTATTTGAAGCGAAGCCAGACTCTGTCATTTTCTTGGATGCCCTGCTGCATAAGACAACGGGATGAGTCCAGCCACCTGAGAGGGAAAAAGAATAAGTATATGTTTATGAGTTTACATCTCACATACATGTACGTATATATATATATATATATATATATATATATATATATATATATATATTCAAATCTTTTTAATGGGTTTTCGAACGTTGTCATATAACTTAAAATCCCCAAGTTCTCACCTCCCCCACCCAACACAACAGTGACACATTTATGTTTATTTATCTTACATACATATAGGCATAGATATATTTTCCATCTGACTTATTTCTGTTAATGACTAATTATCATTAGGTTTATCAACATTTGTTTTATGCTTGCTTTTGCAGCAATGGCAATTACAGTACATGCAGTTCAAGTTTAAAGCAGATTTGAACTTGAACTTGAGAAAGGGACAGTGGGAGAGACAAAGAAAGGGGAAAGAGGATGAAATGACAGTGCTTCAATGCATATTATAGAGCCTGAAACCCTTCAAACAGCTCCAATTGTAATAATTATAGGGCAGTGGTATCTTTATCAATGGACATGCATATAAAGCCTCATTTCCAATACATGGTACAGCTTGGCTTGGCTCGACTCGACTCGCTTTTGGTACCAGGTACTTTTCTCGATTTCATTTTCCAGTGCATGCTGGCTCACTGTCACACTGTCATGACCGCTGTATATGTTATTAGTAACACCTGTGCTTCTCCTAAAATGACATGTCAAAATGTCTGCTGTGAAAAAGGCCTGTGACAGTGAACGACAATACTCCCCGTCAATTCAGGGCTGGAGCTTAAAAACTGTAACTCCTGTGGTTAGATTCTGACATTTTGAGAGAAAGGAGGCTTGTGGGAACACTTTAATGTATAATATGTGTTTGAACAGTAAAAACTTTGGGACTGTAGCGTTTCAAAGTTTTTGCTCTTGTCTTATAAGCCACAACTCCTTGCTATGATGTTGTCATAATCTTTCCATAGACTGTTGTAGGTCCTAACATAAAGGAAAGGTTTACCATACCGATATGTGTGAAGGCATACCTGCCATGGATGTGGGCCTTGTCCACCACGCTGGCTGGGCGGTACTGCTTGGCTATGACCTCTGGTGCGGGGGGAGGCTGGGTGACTGACAGCACCTTGTAGATGGCCTCCATCTTAGGTGAGTCGGCAAAGTGAGCCGGCATGCCATTGTACAGAGAAGGCCGGGATGCTGCAAAGGAAGTGTAAGAGGGTTACAGTCACATTTTCCTGGGAGTTCACTTTGTAGACATCAGGAAAAAAGTCTGACCTCTCTAATATATGACTCAATTTCTGCTTTAAAATGCACAGTAGCTGCTTAAGAAAATGGTCAGATGAAAATTGCTGTTAGGTGTATTTTAGACTCCATGATTAATCTTCTCCACCATGCTTCAGGTCTATACCTTTGGATAATTTACAGGTAGATCATGTAGATACTCTGTGTGTATAAAGCCTTTTGAGGAGGACTGATGGCAGACCTCAGCATTTTCTGTATTGATGGTACAGTAGTAAATGGAGGATTGCATTAACAGGAAGTCAAAAGACAAAGTTGTAAAAATTGGATTTTTAACAAATAGACTGGCGAAATTGGGGGCTGTAAATAAAATCTTTGATCTTGGCAGTTGTTTTTCAAGGATTTTAAGTCTTCTGCATCTACTACATGGAAAATTTTGAAAGTTTAAGTCTTCAAATCTTTTTGCTAAGAGCCACCAGTTATAAAATGTGTGCATGTGAAGCCTGCAGTGTGAATGAAGTGTGATGAGTGTACCCGAGGAGAGGGGCACCTCGGTCAGGTCGTAGATCTCCCCAGCCGAGTCTTTGTCTTTCTTCTTCTTTTTCTCCTCTACAGGCCGAAGGAGCGAGAGCTCCTCGGGGTGACGGATATCTGTAGGTAACAGAGAGGAAATGGATGCAGAAGTAATTAGCTTTATTAAACAGACTGACTGTGTCTCAGTTATAATACTGACAGAAGGGACGCCTGATCACTACTCAGGTACTTGGTGTCCAAACTACAGTTTTGTACTCTAATGTTCATGTAACTGCCTTGTTTTTCCTTCCTGCATTAGAGCACAACTACTAGCACACTACTATTCAGTTCTTCTAGGCATTGTTAATTCTGTTTGTCAGACTCTGTGGCGCAACGGTAGCGCGTCTGACTCCAGATCAGAAGGTTGCGTGTTCAAATCACGTCAGGGTCATTTATGCTGCTTACAGTTTCTGTATAACATTAGTTTTACATATAAAAAGAATATTAAACTAGGTTTGGTGCCATGGCGCCCCTTTTCTAAGTATTTATCATACAAGCTTAACAGGCATCCATCACTTCTTCTTCTTATTCATCAATTCGTCGGTTCACATTAAAAATTCAGTTGAAAGCACAACTGCAAAAATGTATGTGACAAACCTTTATTTTATCTTCACACTAAACTGATGTTTATTTGGTGATACCAAGGAATTAGTGGTTATTACTGTAAGAAGACACACTAAAGGATTCACTGATGTCAATCTGTTGTTTCTAATTACTGTATCTCAGTGACTATTTTACATGTATCAGAGAGGAACACAGGAGAGTTCAGTCTCTATCCTGTAAGGCTGAAACTGCCAGTAATGGGCTCCCTAATAAAGAAACCCATAGAACACACAATATTTAAATCCACTGTGAATAACAGGCTAATGGAAACAATAGTTTTTTGTTGTATTGTTAAAGGCTTCTCTTTCAGTCTGCTCTCTAGTGGAAGTATTTCTTTTGTTTTTGTCCACAAAGGGATTTATGGTTTATCCCTGTGTGTCTGTTCCTCCTCTCTGTGTTTTAACTACCTGCATTGCTGCATTGTAACTTTGATACAAATCAGAGCTTTCTTAATCTGTATCTGTGCTCCCTCTAAGCTGCTTTTCTACTGACAGATTTCATTGCTTGCTGCTTTTTAAAACCTTTCCAGTCTGCTGTCACCTCCTGGGGATTTCTGGTGAGGAATTGAGACCAAGAAGTGCCAAAATTAGACTAAATGAAAGCATGAAGCAGATGGCGAAGGTCTTGTTTTCTGGCAATGGTGTGTGTGTGTCGTTACAGCCAATTAGACGGCAACATATTAATGAGTCACTTTTACACATCTCCGAGAATAATTAGGTTGTAAAGAGCTTTTACAGTGTGAGTACTCACATTCAAAACACTAAGAAGGAGAGGTGAAAAAATGAACAGTTACTGAGGATGTTGTGGATGAAAACTCATTTACCCACTGTTTGATTTGAAAAATCATAAATTAAAGGTTTTAAGTAATGGTTCAGTGAAAGTATGTCTTGTGTTATGTGGATTTTTGGCAGTTTTAGTGCCTTAAGGATTGATGGAGCAAAAAAGAAACACAGAATAAAAGAATAACATGAATAACATGAAGGAAACAAGGAAATAAAACAAGGATGCAAAACAAGGAAAACAAACATGGAAAGAAGGAAACAAAACAAGGAGAAAGAAGAAAACAAGGAGAAAGAGGAAACAAGGAAACGGGGACAATAGAGGGAAACGAGGAAACAAAACATGGGAGAAGAAGGGAAAAGAAGGAAACACAAGAAGAAAACAAGGACGGTAGGAAAGTAAACAAGGAAACAAGGGCACAAGGAAAGATAACAAGGAACAAGACTCACTGAGCATTCTGCAGATACCCATCACGGTCTGGAAGACGGGGCTGGAGAAGCAGGCCCGGAGCTTCAGGGTAATGCCGCTGGGCAGACCCAGCTTCAGGGGTTTATGCTGGGGCATGAAGAGCAGCCGGGCGTCGGCGTGGATGCCGTATTTCTCCAGAGTCCAGGCTGTCCGCAGCAGCCACCGCTGCTTCTGCTCCCACCACAGCGCATGGTCCGACCAATCACGTGTGATCTCTGCAGAGGACACACACAAAACACATGTCACTGCAAAATGAAATATAGTAGAGTTAACATACTTTAGCTTCAACACAACAAAAGCCACGCAGTTCAGTGTGTCTTCTCGAAAGTGGCTTCAGAACCACTGGACATGTAAAAAGAAATTATTCTGCTGGCCATTAAACTGAAAAACAAATTGAAAAATGTCATAGTACCCCCTTCCAGCAGTGTTTGATGTGTCACCAGTTTCATAATGCAGTTCTCAGACTCTGTGGCGCAACGGTAGCGCGTCTGACTCCAGATCAGAAGGTTGCGTGTTCAAATCACGTCAGGGTCATAATCTTTACTTATTCGTGAGCATCTTTCTATCTGTAAGTCTGGGAATTATGTATGTAGTATCCATTCTGTGTAGTTAATGAATATCAAAGTTACCCTACACACTGTATGCTTAACCAACAACATCCTAATATATTTTCAGTGGTGAGTTGGCGGAGGATTGATAGGTATGTCTCGGGCACAGACCAGTGCTAATGTGAATGTGTTAATGTTAGCTTAGCGCTGTAGCTGGCAGTGTGGAGTCTGCTAAAGAGGCGAAATGGGCCAGTGTTTGGTGTTGGGTAGGTGTCAAACGGACCACCTGGCACAGTGTGACAGACTCTGTGGCGCAACGGTAGCGCGTCTGACTCCAGATCAGAAGGTTGCGTGTTCAAATCACGTCAGGGTCAAATTCTTTCCTTATTCGTGAGCATCCCTCTATCTGTAAGTCTGGGAATTATGTATGTAGTATCCATTCTGTGTAGTTAATGAATATCAAAGTTACCTTACACACTGTATGCTTAACCAACAACATCCTAATATATTTTCAGTGGCAGTGACGTGTGGTGATGTTCATGACTGGTGAGGCACTGACTCCTCTGGAGTCAGATGTAAAAATATATGAACCCAAAATAGAAGCTTATATTTCAATTTTGACCTTAATTGAAACATTTAGTTGTTTTAAAAGCTTTAAATTGTGCTTTAATCAATTCCACACTGTTCAACAATACGATAGCAAGAAAAACAAAAGAATATTTAGTATAAGGTCAAATTCGATTTTTTAAAATTTAAATGTTTTTTTTTCTTTTTAGAAAGAAGAGCACGCAGCGACGTGTACTTGTTCCCCATTGTGCCTATGGGGCTCAGCACTGCCCCCTATCAGTGCGGCACGGTACTTTCTGCCTCACCCTGTGCATTTTCACTGCGCATTTATGGCCGATCAGAAAGACTAAATATGTCACACACATTCATTAAATATATCAGACAGACTGTGGAACGTCAGCATGTGTAGTACATGTGTAATCAAACATGTATATTGGCGATATAAAGAGAGACAGCAATGGCACTGCCTCACCTGCCTCCCCTGACTGCACGTCGCTGTTCAGTGGTGAGTTGGCGGAGGATTGATAGGTATGTCTCGGGCACAGACCAGTGCTAATGTGAATGTGTTAATGTTAGCTTAGCGCTGTAGCTGGCAGTGTGGAGTCTGCTAAAGAGGAGAAATGGGCCAGTGTTTGGTGTTGGGTAGGTGTCAAATGGACCACCCAGCACAGTGCGACAGACTCTGTGGCGCAACGGTAGCGCGTCTGACTCCAGATCAGAAGGTTGCGTGTTCAAATCACGTCAGGGTCATAATCTTTACTTATTCGTGAGCATCTTTCTATCTGTAAGTCTGGGAATTATGTATGTAGTATCCATTCTGTGTAGTTAATGAATATCAAAGTTACCCTACACACTGTATGCTTAACCAACAACATCCTAATATATTTTCAGTGGTGAGTTGGCGGAGGATTGATAGGTATGTCTCGGGCACAGACCAGTGCTAATGTGAATGTGTTAATGTTAGCTTAGCGCTGTAGCTGGCAGTGTGGAGTCTGCTAAAGAGGAGAAATGGGCCAGTGTTTGGTGTTGGGTAGGTGTCAAATGGACCACCCAGCACAGTGCGACAGACTCTGTGGCGCAACGGTAGCGCGTCTGACTCCAGATCAGAAGGTTGCGTGTTCAAATCACGTCAGGGTCATAATCTTTACTTATTCGTGAGCATCTTTCTATCTGTAAGTCTGGGAATTATGTATGTAGTATCCATTCTGTGTAGTTAATGAATATCAAAGTTACCCTACACACTGTATGCTTAACCAACAACATCCTAATATATTTTCAGTGGTGAGTTGGCGGAGGATTGATAGGTATGTCTCGGGCACAGACCAGTGCTAATGTGAATGTGTTAATGTTAGCTTAGCGCTGTAGCTGGCAGTGTGGAGTCTGCTAAAGAGGCGAAATGGGCCAGTGTTTGGTGTTGGGTAGGTGTCAAACGGACCACCTGGCACAGTGTGACAGACTCTGTGGCGCAACGGTAGCGCGTCTGACTCCAGATCAGAAGGTTGCGTGTTCAAATCACGTCAGGGTCAAATTCTTTCCTTATTCGTGAGCATCCCTCTATCTGTAAGTCTGGGAATTATGTATGTAGTATCCATTCTGTGTAGTTAATGAATATCAAAGTTACCTTACACACTGTATGCTTAACCAACAACATCCTAATATATTTTCAGTGGCAGTGACGTGTGGTGATGTTCATGACTGGTGAGGCACTGACTCCTCTGGAGTCAGATGTAAAAATATATGAACCCAAAATAGAAGCTTATATTTCAATTTTGACCTTAATTGAAACATTTAGTTGTTTTAAAAGCTTTAAATTGTGCTTTAATCAATTCCACACTGTTCAACAATACGATAGCAAGAAAAACAAAAGAATATTTAGTATAAGGTCAAATTCGATTTTTTAAAATTTAAATGTTTTTTTTTCTTTTTAGAAAGAAGAGCACGCAGCGACGTGTACTTGTTCCCCATTGTGCCTATGGGGCTCAGCACTGCCCCCTATCAGTGCGGCACGGTACTTTCTGCCTCACCCTGTGCATTTTCACTGCGCATTTATGGCCGATCAGAAAGACTAAATATGTCACACACATTCATTAAATATATCAGACAGACTGTGGAACGTCAGCATGTGTAGTACATGTGTAATCAAACATGTATATTGGCGATATAAAGAGAGACAGCAATGGCACTGCCTCACCTGCCTCCCCTGACTGCACGTCGCTGTTCAGTGGTGAGTTGGCGGAGGATTGATAGGTATGTCTCGGGCACAGACCAGTGCTAATGTGAATGTGTTAATGTTAGCTTAGCGCTGTAGCTGGCAGTGTGGAGTCTGCTAAAGAGGAGAAATGGGCCAGTGTTTGGTGTTGGGTAGGTGTCAAATGGACCACCCAGCACAGTGCGACAGACTCTGTGGCGCAACGGTAGCGCGTCTGACTCCAGATCAGAAGGTTGCGTGTTCAAATCACGTCAGGGTCATAATCTTTACTTATTCGTGAGCATCTTTCTATCTGTAAGTCTGGGAATTATGTATGTAGTATCCATTCTGTGTAGTTAATGAATATCAAAGTTACCCTACACACTGTATGCTTAACCAACAACATCCTAATATATTTTCAGTGGTGAGTTGGCGGAGGATTGATAGGTATGTCTCGGGCACAGACCAGTGCTAATGTGAATGTGTTAATGTTAGCTTAGCGCTGTAGCTGGCAGTGTGGAGTCTGCTAAAGAGGCGAAATGGGCCAGTGTTTGGTGTTGGGTAGGTGTCAAACGGACCACCTGGCACAGTGTGACAGACTCTGTGGCGCAACGGTAGCGCGTCTGACTCCAGATCAGAAGGTTGCGTGTTCAAATCACGTCAGGGTCAAATTCTTTCCTTATTCGTGAGCATCCCTCTATCTGTAAGTCTGGGAATTATGTATGTAGTATCCATTCTGTGTAGTTAATGAATATCAAAGTTACCTTACACACTGTATGCTTAACCAACAACATCCTAATATATTTTCAGTGGCAGTGACGTGTGGTGATGTTCATGACTGGTGAGGCACTGACTCCTCTGGAGTCAGATGTAAAAATATATGAACCCAAAATAGAAGCTTATATTTCAATTTTGACCTTAATTGAAACATTTAGTTGTTTTAAAAGCTTTAAATTGTGCTTTAATCAATTCCACACTGTTCAACAATACGATAGCAAGAAAAACAAAAGAATATTTAGTATAAGGTCAAATTCGATTTTTTAAAATTTAAATGTTTTTTTTTCTTTTTAGAAAGAAGAGCACGCAGCGACGTGTACTTGTTCCCCATTGTGCCTATGGGGCTCAGCACTGCCCCCTATCAGTGCGGCACGGTACTTTCTGCCTCACCCTGTGCATTTTCACTGCGCATTTATGGCCGATCAGAAAGACTAAATATGTCACACACATTCATTAAATATATCAGACAGACTGTGGAACGTCAGCATGTGTAGTACATGTGTAATCAAACATGTATATTGGCGATATAAAGAGAGACAGCAATGGCACTGCCTCACCTGCCTCCCCTGACTGCACGTCGCTGTTCAGTGGTGAGTTGGCGGAGGATTGATAGGTATGTCTCGGGCACAGACCAGTGCTAATGTGAATGTGTTAATGTTAGCTTAGCGCTGTAGCTGGCAGTGTGGAGTCTGCTAAAGAGGAGAAATGGGCCAGTGTTTGGTGTTGGGTAGGTGTCAAATGGACCACCCAGCACAGTGCGACAGACTCTGTGGCGCAACGGTAGCGCGTCTGACTCCAGATCAGAAGGTTGCGTGTTCAAATCACGTCAGGGTCAAAATCTTTCTATATGAATCGACAATGGGTTTATAATACGGAGATTTTCCCACCTCAAGAACTGGACCAGTGTCCGAACAACAAATGATATGATTAGCAATTAAAATCATAGTTAAAAAACAAATTAATGGTGAGATAGATATGCAAAGACACATTTTTAAAGGTCTTTCTGAAATGCATTGTCTTGTAGCCTTGAAAATCAAACAATGAACGATTTTAAATACTATAGGGACAGTCTTACTGGATAAGTTACATTTAATTTGAAAAGGAAGCACTATCACGTACTTGCTTGTCTTGTACATTTCAAGATCGTAATTCAGTTTAATAAAAGAGTGTTGGAGGATGTTTGCTGTGCTAAGGCACAGGCTGAAGATACTCTGGTTACTGATTGGTATAAAAAGGTAAAAATGCACACTTAAAGAAAAATAATTAAAAGCATATTCTGGGCAAACAGAGGAGTATATATGTTACACTGATAACACTTACAAGGTTACAAAACACATGCTTTAATAATATATAACTAATGCATGACTTATGACGATTTAATGCATGTCAGATGTATCATGAATTCTTGGTAAAGTGTTACTCTATATGTGTATTCTTGCGTGTCCAACTACTTTTAGTTTGTGTACTGTGACTGAAACAAACAGAGGCAGGCAGACAGACAGACAGTGACCCACGTGTCTTTTCCACCAGCTTTAGGATGACCCCTCCGACGTGGAGGTCAGAGGCCACGCTGAGGGTGACAGGTGGTGCATCAGGCCCCAGGTCCTCCACTGTGACTGACAGGTCCCACACCGCCATACTGGGAGAAAGAGAGAGAGAGAGAGAGATATGCAGGAGACAGGTCTGACAGAGTCGAGTAGACAGACACCAGGAAAGGAGAAGAAAGCAGGAAAGACAAACATGGAAAGAGTGAAAGAATAAAAGAAATGATAGCTTTAGTAACATCGTCAAACTGATAACAAATTGGTATGCAAGGCTGCTCAACAAATGCTCTTTAAATGATCTATTATGCGTGACAAATGCCATTTTTTGTGTTTTCCTTGAGCAGAAAGATGTGACAGCTCCAACAAAGCAGTCAAGGACAAGAAGAAGATGAATAAGACTTATAATTAATCACTTCAGTGGGGTTATTCTTTCATTTGTTTTCTTGCCACATTGATTAAACTGCCAATACCATCTCTTTAGGTCTGACATGAAAAATGTTCAGATGTACCGTGATGCCAAATTGAGTAATTTAGCGATTATTATTTTAGAGACCTACATATGTCACGAGTGAGAAATGATGCACTTTGATGAATGAATAAATTGTTAAAATGCCTGAAGAAAACATTTAAAAACTCTCTAAAACAAGATCATCACATTTCTGAATAACGTTTCATGCCTAAAATATGACAGACAATTTCAGTTCTATTACATATTAATGTTTTCTGCATTATTTCATATCAGTGCATAAAAATGACTAAAAGGCATTTATAATCCACTTTTAAAAGTATAAAACTGCTGTAAAATGTTGAGTTACATATGCCGTAAGAGTAATAAACGACATTTAAAACGTGTGAAAGAACTTGATGGATTTGATAATACAAAACCTGCTTCAGTTTTCCAGGAAAAGAGACAAAGAGAGGATACATGACCTGTCAATCAGCCAATCAGCTGTGAGAAAAAAGACTCATGGTTCATTATCATATGATACTGAGTACACACACACACACACTGGAAGGGTGAGTTGATTCTGACATGTCCAGTTTGATGAGCACTTCCTGTTTCTGACTTGAACTATCACCAGGGACACACACTTCCGCTTTCTGACCCACCCAAGTTGAGATGTTCATCCAATACCAATACAGTGACACTGCATGTATATGAGAGTGTAAGCCCATCTTAAAGATATTACATTTAAGGATTAAAATGTGTCTCTTTGCCCCATATATCTGTATTTTCAAAGACTAATGTCACAGACAATGGCTTAACGATGAAAAGATGACATGCCTGCACCGCTCCTTACCTCTTTTGGAGGCCTAAACTTTCTTTATCTGCATGCTTCTGAATATAAGTTCTGATCTGTGACCAGTTCATTTTTTACATTGTATTTTGTTGAGTGATGTGACCTAATAAATGACCCCACATCTGTATATTTAATACAGAAGCCGCACACATACACAACCTGCCCTAACTCTCTCACTCGGCCCTCACGCTTTCTCCCTTTCACTCATGCTGTCACACACGCAGACACACACACACACACACACACACACACACACTTTGAAAGAAAATACCGTTAGTCTCCTCGGTCCAAGGTTTTAAGAAATGGAAACTAAGGTACTCCTGTGCCTCTGTCAGATCTCTGAAGAAGTTTCCCAGGCTTTGTGCCTCTCTCGGGCTGGGCAGTTGTGGTCTGGGTAGATGTGTCTGCGCTGCTTGTGTCACTTCTGTCAAGAAAGGCTTGTTCCTTTTTTGTCAGTTTCCGCCAGGCGGAAATGTGAAAAGCGTTCAAATTTTGACTGACAGGCTGTGTGAGTGATGCATTTTAGGCAATGTGTGTGTGTGTGTGTGTGTGTGTGTGCATGTGCAAACAGCATATGTGCGAGTCTAGATGTGAGATACTAAATGGAAAGACACACATGAACACACATTATTGCTCTCCTCCCTTTTCTTGAGGATTGCAAGCACACATACAGTAGATTGATTAGCGATCATATTTTGTGTGTTGCAAGATCAGCAATGAGTAGTTTTAGGGTGTGGGTTATGGATCCTAAATTTAGCAGCTGTTGTTGCTTTTCTTGACGTGTCAGATGCAAAGTAAAGAATAAATAAACAAAAGTTTATTTGTAAATGTGAGCCAATAACTGGATCATTTCCTTCTAAAAATTACAGAATGTTTAATGTTTAATAAACTATATATTTTGGTGAAATTAAACCTAAATCACATAAGCCTTCTGTTTATGGAACAAGTCCAGATTAGCCTGTCTTGATGTCATCATAGATTAATGAGTTCACAGGTTTGATTTGGGGAAAAAACTGTAACACTACCTTCAAATAATGATCTAACCTTCTGTGAACTACAAACATGACCAAATGTTTCTGGCATTTAGTTGTACAATCTGTTAGGGGGACAGAATAATCTTGCCTTCAAGGGGGCTTTTTTTCTACGGGGTGTGCTAATACGGCAAAAACAATCTGTATGAAGACATACAAATTACATCACACTATCTTTAAACAAAATTAAATTACTTGTTATGGTATGTATCAAGTAGAGTGTATCTGGCCTAATTTCTTCCCCAAACGTTGCAACAGAGGGCTGAGGTTTTAGTTTACGTTTTAATTAGAAACGGCTGTCCTCCAAGACCCATTCCCAAACCACACAACTCCTAGAAAACCCCTTGTAAGAACTATTGTGTTTACTGGTTTGTTCGGCCCGCGAGCCCTAATCACTATAATTGCAAAAATTCCGATAGTCGTGAAGGAGGCGTAAGCTTGTGGTCGTTGGCTTCGGCTTTTCCATGTCATCTGAGTCGCGGAAAACACTTGTGTAAGACTGAAAATAGAGCAGCGCTGGTCACATTGTAGCATACCCCTTTTACTGATAGTAATAATAACATTCCTTAAATATCGCCACTGAACACCACATTAACAATTATTGACACTTTGTAGAGTTTGTCATATAGAGACAGCCACCTGGCTCCCCTTGTAAATGGTACATTCCACACGTTCACGTCCAAAACAAAAATGGCACATGAGAACTGACTGACGATCCCGACAAAGGTGGTTCGTATCGAAAACTAAACCTGACCACCGTGTGGCTGAGGCGGATCTCTGCACAGCTGTAGCAGCACGAGCCGTCACTCAGCCATGGCACTGCATATATCAGCTCTATTTTCATATGTCAGAGCCCCACTGCACACCGGCCTCCTGTCCCGTGTCCGTGCTGACTTCCAGGGAGCCGGTGTCAAGTTCAAGCACGCTTTAACTCCTGGCAGCCCCCAGCCTGGAGGGAAGCCAGCAACAAGTCCTCTCCGCGGCCATATTAACGTTGCCCTCCGAGCTGAGAAGTTTTCAACACCGACGGCAGCACTTTGGAAGTCCAGCCAGAGGAACTGTTCCTCCTCACCCCGGGGGAAGAGAGGCTGGCTAGGTAAGGTCGCCCTCGGTGCCGCCCTCGGAGTGAGCACAGTCGTGCAGGTCCAGTCTCTCCACACCGGAACCCTTACCGCCATGGCCCTCAAAGTTAACCTGAACTCCGCTGAGGGAGACTGGAAGGAGACCAAGGGTGAGACTGTTCAGACCAAGGCCGAGAGGATTTAAATTTCATTTTAAAACAGCTACACTGCAGTGTGCTTTGTCAACAAACGAAACAGAAGCGGTTTTGCTGTCACATGACCAAAACACCTGTCCAGCTGTCAGTCACTGGTAGCCTACCTGACAGTTGTCACTAGACTAAAACTAGCGACCCTATGCTTTTAAAATGGATGATAAAGATGATAACAATTACCACAGCAAAGCAGTTAGTCCATAGAAACATATTAGACCTCAAATAGTAAAATTAGTTATAATGTTTTGTCTTCTGTAATGTAAAAGTAGAGTTATTACACTATAAACTCAAGATATATACACACAATATATAAAAAACACAATTCTAGTCAGCATAGGAATGACAAATACATTTGGGTTGCACCTAGTGATCTTTTTAATTAATTGTTTAGCCCAAAGTAATGTACATTTTAGTTGACCCACAGACTGAAAAACAATATTAATTTGAGAATAATACGACATGAAGAAGAGCAAGCAAATTATTGAGCGTGAGAAGCTGCGACTAGCAAATATTTGGTGTTTCTACTTAATCACTATACTGTTCATTAGATGGATATGCATGAGATATTTTGTCCTATTATTCATCAAACTTTTATTTAGTCTGGTAAGCCAAAAGTACTACGTTTCGCTTTTCCAGAACGTAAACAAATATTTAACAAAATATATTTAGCTAACAGATTATTTACTGTCTGTCCTCTTTTTTTCTTGTCTCTCTCAGACGTCTTGCTGTCTCTGTCTTTGAAGGACAGGCGTCAGCACTACAGGACTTCTAGCTCTGTGCCACTGGACGACATCCCACTGTGGACTCCCACTGCAGGTCAGACACCAAGCATCAATCAAAGTCACTGTCAGGCTCATTCAGGGTTGGGTGGTAGAGTTTTACTGGTGTTATCAGATATTTGGCCACGTCACATCAAATAGCTTGCACACTAAGAGCATTTCCAAATTATGAGCAGCATAAAGAGTATGTAAAATGTGCAAAATGTAATATATTCATATATAAGCTCTTGATGCACACAAATGAACCAAATTAAGCACACACAAAGCAAAAATGAACATACTGGAATTAGATGTAATGCAACATAACAGAACTTTATCACCTATTATCACATATCAGAAGCTTCATTAAATGTTGTCATTTTTCTGCTTCCAATTGTCTTTATTTTGTTTCTCTACTTCTGACCTTTATGGAAGCCCTTTCCCTTGTATTTGACAGAGAAATGCAAGCAAACAATTACATTTTTGCCTGTTTACGCTCAAGTATATGGACTAGGTACATTGTATCTCAGTTTGTTTGTCCAGTAAACCCAATTTAAAGGCTGTATTACTCAAATGTCATGAAACAGTTTAGTTGGCTCCATCTAGTACACATAGTTTAGCTTTCTGTATTGGAATAAGTAGTGAAATAATGTTACACTTTGAACTAGTTTCTGCAGTCGGGATTATAAATATTGCCGGTGAACAGAATTTTCTTCAAAAAGACTGAAATGTCACTGCTTAAATTATCTTTGAGGTTTTGTGTGCGGCTATTCTCTCTTCAAAACATAGAACAAAGACAGCCAATTAAGTAGGTTTATATGTCAGTTTTCTACCTGAATCTATAAAAAGGGCATTGAAATGTCCAGAGTAGACCAGGGTACATGCAGTGTAAAGTCTTGTCACTGTAGATTAGAATAGAATACAGCAGCAATGCACAATACTTCAGAACTATCATAGCATTGCAATCCAAACTGCTGTCATGACAGCTATTTTGAAATATTTTGAAATAGTTTGGCTAAATTTGGCCATATTAGTACCTAACATGTACCTCTGTAACACTGCAGACCCATAAACCAATAACTGTTTGGTTGATAAGAAGTCACAAAAACATACACACTTTTGTAAAATTTAACTGTAAAACTTTAGATACTGCTAATTCAAGAATTGTTACTGTTTTGTTATTTTACTGTTAAGTATAGGAACAAACCACCAAGACATATTCTTTGTGCAAATTCACCGGGTTAACAAAACTGACCAAGAGACTGAATGTATTGTATGTGTGTGTCTCATCATCAGGTGCTTCTGAGCGGAGTCTCTACAAGAGGACTGAAAAGTTGGACGGGAAGATTTCCCTCTACAGCGGTGACATCACCAAGCTCGAGATAGATGCTATTGTCAATGCAGGTATGTGGGTGTAAACGAGTGAGCGTGGTCACCAATGATCTATTTTCACACATGATAAAATAAAATGAAAAACGAGAGAAAACATTATTTTATTTCCTCTATTTACAACAAAAGTATTCAGCGGGGAAAAAAGAAACACATGCACAAGAACAATGGGAAGAAAAAAAGCCAACCAGTGGGAAATGGGAAAAAGGATTATGGATTAAAACACTGGGTGCTAAACTGAGCGCAGCCCCCCGTCTGTTTGTGCATGGATGTGCATGTACTGTACATAAATTTCACACCTGTGAGGGCGGTTTGTGCTGTGATTATGGGTATGATGTTTTCTCAGAGTGTGGGAGGGACAGCTAGAGGCTTTTATATGGTTACCAAAACGTTTTTACTGTGTGAAGTTTTCTTTAAAGTACATACAGTACACAAGAATGCAAGAACAACAAAAGGGTTTAGAATCTGAATGATTGCTCGCTGGCTCCCTGGAAACTTCAAAAGTAGGCAAAGCAACACAAAAGCAGAGCTAGCGTTTATGTGAAGTCTCAGTGCTGAACAGCTTATCGGCGGACTGCTTTGAAATGGAGCTATATAAAATAACCAGCGTTAAACTGACGTGACCTTTAAAGGCCAATACCAACTCCTTAGATTTAAACTAGTGAAAGCTGGTGGTTTGTGAAGGCAGTTGGTCAAAAACACAGCTTATCATAGTTTTATTTGGGTACCACATCAGGTGTAGTTTACAATACTATAAAGGCCTAAAATAAATAGTTTGGACATACTGCATGTATACATAAAGAGTGTGTTTTGTTTTTGTTTTAGTGAGGGTTCCTGCACAGCAGACACATTGTTTGTTTTTGTCCTGTTTATGTAGTATCCCCTAGCCATTTGTTTTGGAGACACTACATCTGTTATGGCAATTAAACTGCTAACTGGTGGCTAGTGCTGCAACAAATGATTACATTCATTGTCGGTTAACCTGTTGATTATGTTTTAGACCAATCAATTTATTGTTAAGTCCATCACCTGTTCATATGTCTTATTTTGTCCAACTGACAGTCCAAAACCCAAAGATATTCAATTTAAAATTATATAAAACACAGAAAAGCAGCAAGTCTGGAACCAGAGAGTATTTGCCATTTTTGCTGTGTTTAAACAAGTGATAACAATTAATTGGTTTTCATAATTGTTGCTGAGTAATTTTCTGTCAATTGATATATTGACAAATTGTTTCAGCATTACTGGTGGCTCCTTTTTTCCCCCTGTTTATTAATATATTTGGCTGTTCAGCAGCCACACCTTGTTTTCTTGCAATTCTGTCTTATGTCGAAATTTTCACGACAGAAAAGTGGACACATACTGAAATGAAATAAAAATAAAAGATTTGAGTGTCTCCGGCAGAAAAATCATTTTGACATGGTGAAAAAAAGGTTTGAAATGCCCTGCAGACAATTAGAAAAATGTACTTGTACCAAGTTCAATCATAGTAAAAATATCAAAACATATTTATTGATTCTGAAATGTAACTATTTGGGCTTTCCATAGACAAACCAATGTAATACTGACCAGTTATAAAATTAATCTCAGCCATCATAACTGAGCTGAATCACAGTAAAAAGCTGGTACCAAATCTAGTAAAAAGTTAGTAATATCAAGGGATATACGGTATTAATGTAACCTAATACATTTTGATTGAAGGAGTCATATGATCTATATAAAATTGTCTTCTTTTTTCAACATTTTAAAGACACGTGTACTGTTTGCTCACATAGCACACTTCCTGCTATCAGTTGATGTTTTCCGGCACTTGCACGTAGGATTATTAGTCTTTCTAGTGACCATTAGATGGAGCCCAAAGCCAGTTCATTTACTGAGGCCCTTTTCCCACAAGGCTGTTTGGGCATTTGGGGGAAATTTAATCGGTGTCTTGGCACAGACGGTGCATCAGGAGAGAGGGAGGCAGGCCAGCACGCCTAAATGATGCTTGATGATGAGGCTTTAGCAGAAAATGATAGATCTTCATTGGCAGCTGACTGTCAGCAGGTGTACGCTGTGCCAGCATCCAGTGAATATGTTGATCGTTGACTCCCATTTATGGCATTATTGCTTGTGTTTGTGTGTGCTTTCAAGCGTTCATGCATGCATCTGCCTGCAAATGTTTAATTATGTGTGTGTGTGTGTGTGTGTGTGTGTATATACAGTAAGTAATTGTAATTTGTCTGTAGGGGCGACTTTGCGTTGGGGTGTGTGTTTTACAAGAGCTTTTTACAGAGTCGCATGATGCAAAGTACCATGGAATTAACAAGAGGAAACAGCTAGTAAAGTGTCATTTAGCCGAGAGGACGAGGCAAGGTGAGGGAGGGAGGCTGAAAAACACAACAACGCCAGAGGAAACATGACTGAGAGACGGAGTGTGAGAGAGAGTCAGCACGCCGACTCACAAAAAGAGAGCGGAGAGTCTGGAGGAGTGAAAAGAAGAGGATAAAAGAGAGGCAGGGAGGGGACACAGGCTAGTATTTAAATCTCGGACTGCATTGCCATGGCAACAAGCAGGTACAGGGTACCCACGAAGAGGTTTTGGACAGCAGAGTCCGATCATCCTTTTCTGTCTGACTGATTGGCCAGCCAGCTGACTGTCTCTGTGGTCATTTTGTTGACTAAGCGGCTGACCTTTTAATTTGATGACTAACTGATTGACTAAGATGCTTTGAGCGATGCCAGTCGGACTTACAGAGATATGACGTTAAAATAAAAGAGAGCAGCGAACAGTCGTTGAGGGACAAAAGGACAATTATAAAAGAGACAGTTACGCTCATTTAGAAAATTGCTCGCAAACCTATTCTGTTGCAGATCTAACAGCAAAGCATTAGAAAGCAGGCTGTGGCATTTGACATGTGGAGGGGAGTGTGTGGGGTTTTTTTTTCTGGCTGCTCTGAAAGGCCTTGAAGAATCATTTAGCCCATAACGCAGAAAATATCCAATTGAAGCCAACTGTGGCCAATTATACACTATATTGACAGACTGGTAGGCAGGTTGGGAGGGGGGCTTCCAGGCCTGGCTGGTGGTTTTGACAATTGACTGCAGACACACAAAAACACACATGTATGCATAAAGAGATACATGCAGACATGTAGACACAGAAGCACCGGAGACCTGTGAATGAACAGGTGGAAACTAAGCAATATGCTGCTCCACCCTGTTTCTTTCTTCCTTCTTTCCTTCTCTCAGTCAGCATTGATTGATCAGGTAAGCAGGGCGTTGCAGGGAGACTGGGCGGGGCGCTGTTTGTCGTTTGTGTCACTCTCAATAAAGATTGGATTTACAGTAACTCTCCACTCCTCCTCCTTCTCCTCCTCTTCTCCTCCTCCTCCTCCGCCCCCCTCCCTCCCTCCTTGCTTCCACACTTTTACAGCCCCTGGCTCCTGCCCACTCCTATAAAACACTACAAACATAAAAACCCACAAGCACTTAAGAGCCGTCCTGGCGAGGAGGAGGTGGGGGGTGGTGAGGGGGCTGGGGGGGTGGTTTGGGGGGAGGAGAACATCCTCCTCTTTACACCCCTCAATCACTCCGTCCGGAGAAGGAGAGAGAGATGGAGGGGAGGATATATTGTCTCTGATGGGCTAGCTGATTAAGATGGATTGCGCAATGAAATGTCGTTGGAGTGATGAGTTCTTGGAGTGTGTGTATGTGTGTGAGTGCGCGCGCGGGGGTGTGTGTGTGTGTGTGTGGATACGACGTCTCGGCAACTAACTTTGCATTAAAACCTTTTTTCAGATTGATTAAATGCAAATTTGCTTAGCTCTACTGAGCTGCATTTTCACTCGCAAAAGTTTTATTCCTCATTTCCATTCCAGCACTCACTTTCAGCCACCGTAGTGTTTATCGTGTTTGACATTAAATGCCATTTATTTTGGCCTACCTTTTTCTCTGCCTAGAATTGAAATTTAATTGAAAAAGATTTAAAAAGTGGACATATAAGTTCTCTCAGTATTTTTGTGTAATGTCCTTTTTTTCAGTGCAGCTAACTCCGTGTGTGAGAGTAAATGCAGCGACAGAGTCGGCTGATAAATCTTTCAGGCAAGACTATAAAAAACTGTCCCTAAAATTAAGCCGTGCACCGTCAAGTGATAAAGAATATTCTGGTCCTATCTCTGGTCTTTAGAACTGAACCACTCGTCATCGTCACAATTTCTGCCTGCTGAGAGTCTGTGGGAGTGAGAGTGTGTGTGTGTTTATACAGGACTGAGTGTGTGTGTCTCACCTTTGCACATGTATTTGGATGTATTGACAAGATTACATACATATATGTCTGCATGTGTACGCCCTTGCACAGCTGCACCTGCTTGTGCTGGAAATAGACAGCACACATAAACCCAGCCCCGTGAATGTGTGTGTGTGTGGTACGATATCTGGAGGGGTGGTGGTGTACTTTTGCGTGTGTTTTGTGTGCAGGTGTCCCATCACGTGTGTGTGTGTGTGCGTGCATGAGATAGGGTCTCCCAGGTTTTCCTCTGCAGGTCAGAGATAAAGCTGTTGGTTGGCGCCTGAAACCCACTCACTGTGGCAACAGCTGAGAGATGCAAGATTAGAGCCAATAGTTTTCCTGGCCCACAGGTGACAGACAGGATGAGAGAGAGAGAGCGTCTGTAGACTATACTGTAACCTCCTCGCAGATAAGAAACCTAGAAAGGGGCTGGGATGGACGGATGAGGAGATGGATAGCAGGGGTGGCATGTTGACAGACAGGGAGGGAAAAAAGTCAGAAAGTCATGAGGCAGGTGAAAGGTAGCAACACTTCATGTTTCGCCTACAAATTCCACTAAATATGTCACGTTACCGTCAGTCATAGGTTTTTAAAAAGAAGGACAAACATTGTTTCAGAGAAGTATGGAAATTGCAGGCACAAACAAGCCGGTTATGACTAATAGACTTGAAAAGCTGTGTGATATTCACTGAATTAACTTGAGATGCTGATCAAAGCCTGAAGCCTGACTCACCAGGAATAATAATAAAAGTTTGGATGTGTGGGCGATACAAAGGTCAGAAGCAGACTCCGCTCAAAGTCAAATGACAATATCAGGTAGTACAATTCAGTCATAGCAAGTACAAGACATTTCAGCATTATGTATAACAGGGGAAACACATCTCTGTCATATTCATTAGTACATACGGGCCTCTGATCACTGGTTATAAAATTAGCCCCTTTTGCAACACCCGAGTCTGGATAAACAAACAGTTCGAATAAACCAACTAAACTAAACAACTAAGGCTAAAGTACTATATTTATCATGCGTGACAGTATTGTATTCTCAGTGACAATACAAAGTCCAGCTGGTCAATATGAACTTTTAACCAACTTCAGCTTGTAAAACCTGCGTGTCCAACCTCAACTTCAGCCTGGAAAAAGGTCTAATTAATTATTGCATACGATGATCAATCATTGAATTAATCAATCACCCGTTGGGCTGAATAAAACAAATCCTGACACATCTCTTCTATATCAATGTAGTTACTAGATGACGATTTAAATAACTGCTTCACTCATTAAATATGTGGCCTTATATGCCAAGTATATTATATTTATTAAACATGTAACAATTTCTTGTGATGTTAATGGAGGCGCTCTTTATTTCAGTCAGTATTTCATGGTGAAACACGGTGAGAAAAATGCAAATGTATGTCACTTTTAACTAAACATAAAATACAGTTAATCAATGGAATAAACAATAAGATTCACATTTTTAAAGTGAGTTGCTTAAATAAAATACAGTAAGCATGAAATCACAATTTTAACTGAATGTTCATTTTCTCACACTCTCCTGTCAAGCAGTTAGTTTTGGGACTGTTAGGTTGTTAACATGTTTTCATACTGTCCTCTTGGGCTCACCATCTTATAATAAAACACTTTATGACACAATATTTCTTGACTGATTGACAGATGTTTGATGGTCACTCCTGGTGCTGGAGTTGTCGAGTGATGGTACCTCACTGCCTCGCTCCAGTTGTTTTAGAGAACAGCTGTAGTGGATGCCTTGAGACGTTTAAATGTCTTGTCCTCGAATGAGACAGCTCCAATTTTTTACATGTAGTTTCCACATAAAAACATTAGGGCTGCAACTAACGATTATCTTGATAATTGATTAGTTATTTTGTCTGTAAAATGTCTGAAAATAACTAAAAATTCCGAGGTGATGTCTTTAAATGTATTGTTCTGTCCAAAACCCAAAGATATTTAGTTTACAATGATATAAAACAAATATTTGGCTTTTTTTGCTTGAAAATGACTTGATGATTAATCAATTATCAAAATAGTATTAGATAGTAATAGAAATTTCTGAAACTAATTGATTAATTAACTAACTGTTTCAGTTGTAAAAAAGAAATTCTTATTCAGGTCAATACGCAGGGTTTTCCCCAGGAAATTGTTTAGCACAGGTGGTAAGCCATTACGCCAAATCTGGTCCCGTGATCAATTTAGGTTGCACTTGACAGCCAAAACAACAGCCACATTCATTACAAATATGGCATTTTCTTTGTGAAGTGGTACGTCTGCTCTTTTCCCCAGTAGGTTACAGCGGCTATAGTCGATATTTTTACTATTATTTTTATAATAATGTATCAAATGACAATGTGAAAATAATGTGACAATGTGAAAGTGGTTGCTCATAGTGACCCTACAGAGAATTATCACCTGAATCTGCAGCTCCCCTCGGCTTTACGGAGCTCATGGTTTGTCTGTCCAGCTGCAACTTTACTGTTCTGATTCACTCACCACTCACATCGCGTCATTTTTTTGGCCGCAGTTGGCCACAAACACGACTCCAAATGAATGATAATGTTGCTTCATAACTGCTGGATGTGTAAATAAGCAGCTGTTTGCTAACAAGTTCCACATATCAACTTAAAAGGTGACGATATGTCAGTGTTGGGTTCATAACTTGTTTCGGCTTCCCCCAAGTGGCCAAAAAAGCAGTTATTGCAGTTTTAATGTTTTATTTCTTAAAAGTGTATTCTTTTTGTGAAGCTAAATCGGTGAATGGATTAGTTGATCAACAGAAAATTAATTGGGAACTAACATTTTTCAAGCAAAAATGCCAAACATTCACTGATTCCAGCTCCTCAAATGTGACTTACTTTACTAATTTTCTTTGTCAGATAAAGCAATTAATTGTCTTTAGGTTCTGGACCGTTGGTTGAACAAAACCAGAAAATTGAAGTTGTCACTCTAAGAAATTGTGAATGGCATTTCTTCACTATTTTTCAACATTTCATAGACTAAACGCTTAAACAATTAATCAAAAAAGTAATCAACAAATATTCGTTAGTTGCAGCCCTATTTTTTTTATGATATTAGTGGAGGTGGTCTCTGTTTCATGTGAGGTAGCATGCATCCACTATACAGCACTGTGGTAAAGCCTGATTTGGTAATCAGAGCTTCGACATTATCTCACTTTATGTAAAATGTAAAGATAGACTGATACTGAACAAATAAATGGTTAAAAAAAGGTCTTAAAAAATATGCAGTCATCTTGAATTGAGTACAGCAGAAACCTCCCAATAGCAACTTAATATTTCATTATTACTATGCACAATAGAAGGATGGATGTGTGGGGTAAGCATCAATAATTAAACATCAGTGTTTTTTGAGCTTGGATGCTTCCATCGGGTGCAATATAAATTCAACCCAGTGGTGGAGCATCATTTATTGATTCCAGAGTAGTCCATGGTTGGTGATGCCCGATAGCTGGAGTGGGGCAGGCTGTGGGGCTTGGGGGTTGTAGAGGATGAAGGGACCGGGGCATTGGGAAGGCATGGGTGAGTGGACTCGGGACAGACAGGCAGCAGGACATCGGCTAGAACAGCTGGAGGAGAGAGGTGAGAGGGATGTGCTCAGTGATCCTGTTTGGTGATTTTAAGAGGATAAAACAGGCGAACCCATTGGCTCTGCAGGTAGAGCCCCTTACAAGAGCATTACCCTACAGTGGCACAGCGTCACACTCCTTCTGCAAAGCTTCACTGATTCTTAGCTGGCTTTGTCAATGGGGCTTAGCGCTGTGCTTAGCGCCAAAAATCAGCCTGGCAGACATCCCTGCTTTCGACACTCTGCTAGAGTGTGTATTGAACATCGTCAGGCCTGACTTGTTGCTCTAAATTGCTTCAGAGCGGCTAAAATAATTTCTCAGATTTCACCTGAGCTGCATTTTCCTCATTTGATTGGAGTAATAGGGGATACAAAGTGGGAATCTTTGCATGCTTAACCACGTTATAAGGGATTTTCCAGCATCAGGCCAAGGATTAAGTGATTTTTGTCACAGATCTACTTTGAATGCCAAAGTATCTACTCCAGTCTCTAGTGCTTAAGCTGTTGATAGTCTGTTTGTTTTAAGTATGTACATCATGTAGCAGTTATTAGAGGATAATCAAGTTGTAGCCAGCTGTAGTGTATTCTTTCTGCAGGCTGCATTTCATCCTTAGAGGACTGCCACTTTTTCATCAAGTCGCTTAACCAAGGTTTTAATCAGGAGAGGCATGTTGTTGTGATCCACCCAGCCTCCCTGGTAGTAACAGGGGTCAGAGGAGGTGATGGAAAGCCCAGAACAGAGACTTCTTGTGCTGCTGAGGTCCCACAGGCCCCACAGTGTGCGCTCCCTATCTCTCTGTGCTGCAGTTACCATACATCTACCCTAGAGCTCTTGTCAGCTCCTCTTAGGACAGGCTCATATTACAAGATGCAAAATGTCACACCAAGTTTGCTATCGCAGACAAATATTTTACATGTGTGTGTGCTCTTAAGAAACCCTCAAAACAGATATCATAAAATGGGCCTGAGTGTATTTATGTGTGTGTGTTTTGATGCATTAGGGGTGCTTAAATTAAAGCAAGATCCAATAAAACTTGCTCTCAGCCAACCTTTCTACTTCTGTAAAAAATAATTTAGAGTTGTATTGTTTACTAGAAAAGTAAAATGGGTTCATAGCTGCAGAACAGGTTACAGATCCCTCGTGAACTGCACTGTTTCTCCCTGCCATAGTAACTGTACTTCCATAGCTCTAGTTCCTATAGCAGTATCCCCACTGCGCTGACTTTGTGTTTTGTGAAGCAGCGCTAATGGACATGTTCTCACAGTACGCCCGTCAACTGTCTGTACACACAAGCACTTACAGAGGCAAATTGGCATTGCTGATGCTGCTTCAGTTTCAGAGTAAATATGATATGCTGTCAAAACTCAGCCCTGCCATGACCACCTCTCCACTCTACCAACTACTAAACCAGGACAAAATTACTGTGGTGAGCATCGAGCAGAGTGTGCCAAATGGAGCCGTGAACCTGCTAGTGGAAAGAGGATTTGCTGTGCAAATGCCAATAAAAGTGTGAGTGGAAAATCCATTTGAGTAAGTCTGATCTGGATGGATTTTAATCAATGAGGTCAACAGTAAGCAGTGGTAGTGATAGGCAGGGTCAAAGGCAGGGCCGAGTACTGGTGTACCACAAAGCAGGATACTGAAACACTTACACTGATTCTGAAATAGTTTTTTGTATGTAAAATCATGACCTTCAAAGTAACTAGTAACTCTAGCTGTCAGATAAATGTATTGGAGCAAAGAAGAGCATAAAATGTAAATACCTAAATAAAGTGCAAGTAGGCAAACAAAGCAAGAGGGTAGGCAGGCAGGTAACAAGATCCAAAAAGGCAAGCAATGGTCACAACAAGCAGGCAGGTGGACACTAAGGAAAAGGCCCAATATGATTCCCTAAGTGACTACATAGAGTGAGCTGATTAGGGGAAAAAGGGGCGGGTGATGGGAAGAGCTGAGGACCACTGCTGAAAAGTGAGGAAATGACAGGAAAGGTTAGTGCAGGCGAACAGGAAACTGGTAGACACCATGACGGACGTCTGATTGTTTGTTTTATCCAAACAACAGTTCAAAACCCAAAGATATTCAGTTACCTATCATGTCAGACCGAGAAAAGCAGGGAACCTTTACATTTCAGAGCCTGGAACCAGTAAATATTTTTTCATTTTTTTTGCTTGAAAAAATTACTTACATGATTAACTGATCATCAAAATTGTTGTAGATTCATTTTCAGTCGTTCGAATAAAAGATGAATTGGCTAATACATGCTCTATAGGCTGTAGCCTGTAACCAGAGTCATGTCATCGGTAGAGTCCAACATTTTGAAGCTTGTAAATACTTTAAAATGAACTCAAGCATTAGTGCAAAACCACTGATTCACAGCCACAGACAGCAGTGACAAAGGCATCTGAGGACCTTTTAAATTACTGTATTTAATGTGTAAACACAGCTAAAGTCTCAATCATAAATGTGCTTGAATATAATATTTTTCTTCTGTTGTGGAAACTGGACTTTTATGGATGCTGTGTATATTAAAAAAGTTTCTTTATAGATCTGTTAATGTGAAATAAAAAATTAAATTTAAATCTTTAACGTTAGTAGAGTGGCTTGTTACTAAGGAGACATGCTTGCTGTAATTACCACGGCCCCTGTACAGTAAAATTGCTTCTGGAGAGAACTAATATCTAAACTATAGTAATTACTCTCTGTATTTATTTTGAGAACTTTCACTTCATCCTCCTTTTGATTTAAAAATACATATCGAATAAATAGAAAATTACTCTCACATGCCTTCTTGAAGTGACTTGATTTTGATGGGGAAGTAAATGAAAGGCTGTAGGCGTATTTCATATCTTAAAGGCTTTAGATGATCTACGCTTCTACCACTTTGAGGAATCAAGATCTATATGCTTCAAATTCACTTTGAAAGTAAAAGTAAACTGTGTTCATGACTGGTATTTTGTTTTATGTTCGCCTGTAGATTTCTGCTAGTTTATTTTTTGTCTCTCCACTTTTTTGAGGTTTGTTAACATGCACACTGCTGACCCTCGTCTTGTCCTGGCTTAAATCTAGACGCTTGTATCTCATACTTTTCATCACTGCACTGAGGTCGTGTTGTTATGTCCACTTTGTCCTCTTGTATCTGTGTCTTTGCCATGGGCGAAGTTTGGAGGCTGCGGTGGCAATTGGCTACAGCATGAATTTAGACAGTGCTGCTGCTCTAGTTTTTCCAGTCCAGATCTGACCAAGTTAATTACAGTACAACTGTCAGAAAGACCACTTAACTGGTCATTTGGGCAGTGACATTAATGCTCTCTGTGTGCTGGAAATTTTGAGCTTTCAAGGTTCAGTGCCCCGAGTTTCCGCGGGATGCTCTGATGTCCAGTTTGTGTCTCAATTTGTGTGGGAAAGTGGAAGAAAAGCTACGATGCTTTATGGTTCATCTCCAGAGCTTTGTCCTCTCCCTTCCCCCCCTTCTTTTTTTCTTTACCACTTCCATTTAGACATCATCGCCGGGCTGTGACCTGACATGAGCAAGACATTGGCATTAGACAAACAGGCCTCAGTTTACAGCTTCAGATTGATTTACACCCTGACATTGAGAAGTTAACATACCCTTGGAGAGTTAATCCCTAATGTTGTCCGGGTCGGTAAATAAACGGAAAACGAAAAGCCAAACTGGAGGAGTTTGCAGAAAAGCTCATTCGTGCTAATTATTTCTCTCCCACCCCTCCCTTGTTAAAAGCTTTCCCACCCCTCCAATCAATCGCCACTTTAGCGAGCAGGAAGGGATGGAGGAAGTGCGAGGCTCATTAGCCTGATTGGGCCGATGTGGGAGATGGAAAGAGATGGAGTGAATGAGGGAGCAAAAGAGAAAAGGAGTCAGCTTGATCATCAGCATTTGGCCCATCAGAGTTTCTGTCATCAAGGCAAGTGCTGCGTTCAAATGTGTTCAAATGGGTTCGTTGTGCAGCGTTGTGGCTCTTGGTAGAGCGGGAGAGGATCTTCTGAAGGTGCCGTTGCTGGACTTAGTTTAGCTATTTTGTTCTGTCTGTGTTAAAGGTAAAGACCGCCAGCCTCAAAGCTGGACGGACGTGGAATTTCACCTTTTTCTTAAATATGGTTGATTAAGGGTCCAGTGTGGTTAAAATGAACTAGGTTGTACAAAGTGCCGTCCAACCACATCTAAAGTGTTTACATCTCTTCCGAATGATTAGCCTGGCTCCAGACCTCTGACTCAACAGCCACATCTCCGATTTGTTCAGGGGTTCATATTGGTCTGGTGTTGTGCCCATTGACCAATCAGAGCTCTGCTTGCGGGATTAAGCATGTTGATCTTCCTGCATAGCTTGCTAGCTACCGAGCTACATCAATGAAAAACAGCAACGAAAAAATGGCCACAAAAATGACGTCAGACTGATGCAGGTGTACAGGTTGTTGTAAGTTGACTTACAGAAATAACAACTCTTAAACTCTTAGTTCGACCTTTGTGAAAAATGTTACCATAGCCTCCGTGTCAACTGGAATAACATTGGCCCGACAGATTCGTCACTTGCTATTGATTGGTTAGGGCATAACAAAACAAAACACCCCTCCCAACACACAATGACAGGCTGAATGAAAGAAGTGCAATGGCAATTCAATCTGATTATCAGGCTAACGAATGGCCACACTCGAAGGCCTGCCATCGTGGCCTCTTCCTGCCTGCATCCCACTGCCTTCCTGATCTCTGTCCAAGGTCTCGGTGTCTTTTTTTGTGACTGTGTTGTCTGTATACAATAAACACACACTTTTGGACAGTCCCTCCTCAAAGGCACTCATAGTGTTGTCTCCCGGCTGCACACACAAAAAGTGACTGAAGTAGTTGTGTGAAGCATGAAAAAAGAGCGTTAGAGAGCAGTTTAAACCCTGCCTCACAGTAACACCTTCACACACCTGGCCAATCGCCACATAAAGTGGGCGTTGTTGTCAGATTGCCTGTTTCGGAAAGTTAAGCCAAGAATTTATTTATAGAGCAAATTTAAAAACAATAAATATTGATCTGAAGTGCTTGACAGAGAAATATGAAACACAATAAAATAATTATAACGAAAATAAAGGTAAATGTTAAACATCCAAAGCTACTCTAACTTTGGCTAAAAATCCTGTGTTCATGTAGGACCCCATCATTCATCATAAGAAGATGATTGGAAAAAAAATGGTCCTTTGAAACATTCATGTAATCATATTACTAATTGAGGGATTCAAGAAATGCAACTGTAAATTGTGGCGATGGATGGGGAGGACCTGACAATGAGGGATAAACTATTCCACGGCCTGGGAGCAGGAATAGAAAAGGCTCGATCACCTTCAGACTTAAACTGGGAACGTGAAATGGTGAGGAGTAACTGATCAGAGGGTCTGCTGGGTCTGGATGTAGAACAGACCATGCAGTGCTTTAAAAACAAATCAAAGAATCTTAAAAATCAGTGGCTTCAGAGTCTGCTGGGTGATCCGACATTCGCTGCATTTGAAGCATACGAAGGACATTTGATGTTCAAAATGGCTGACTAAACGTGACCAGGGCTATTGATATTGTATAAAGCCTCTGGGGTTGTGACAGTGTGACAATGTGCAGCTTGTAAAGCAGCCAGCTGTCAAACTTGTGTGTGCTTCCTTGTGCAGGGCAGAGTTCAATTTTCTGTGCTGTCTCACTTAATGCACTCCTTACTATAGCAATAATCGTTTGCAATCCCAGTTCTTTATGACAATAATAGTGTACCGCCTGCCCTTTTTTTCAAATATTGGTTTCAGAGCCAGACAAGTAATCAGCCTAGCATTAAGGCTTTGGCTGTGCATCCAAAGTCCTCATCTCCTTGGCTGCTCAGGTCGAATACTTGAGCAGCTCAAATAAATAAATAAATTTAAAAAAATGCGCGCTAAGTACGGCCACAATCACCTGATGAATGGCTTTTTTTAATGAGTTTATCAACCTTTGATGATTGATGCTTTTCATTTAGACTTTTGATATTTGAATCCAACCCTGTTTCACTGAACCAGCTGTGCAAATAATTTTTAGTAGAACTGAGACACACAAGATGGAATGAGAAAAAAATTGATATGGAAATTAAAAGCACATTGGGGGAAGATTATCCTCATTGTAGGATGTGTTATTTGAATAATAAAGTATAATGCAGCCTGACAATAAGCCCCCATTTTCTCTCATCTTTGTAATCATAGCTTAGTGAACAAAGAACGGATGGGATGTTTCATTGTAACCTCCAAAATGGGCTTTAATCTAACCCTGAGTCCTCTTCCCCTCTCTCTACCAGCAAATACAAGGGGCCCTCATTGTCTGCTCACATGTCCTCATTACAGACGATGCTTTTGTCACATAATCACACACACGGACACGCAGAGAGTACAAGGAGTACACACTGCACACAATTACCATCTTGTAATTGCGATCTATCAAGCGGTGTTGTGAAGTGGTGCCCGATGCGCATGCTGTCGGCACTGCTGCATTATCAGAGTTTAGGAAATGACAGGACTATTTATAGGAGCTATTTATCCTGTTGTTTCCATTTTCCACAGGTGGAACGGACAGCTTTGGTTAGAGTCAGATTGATTGACAGACAGGTTGATCAATCAGTGCATCAGTTTATAGTATATGATGTTGCATGAAGTGGTGGATTTAGTGCATGGAGTTGCTTACAGTGATCTTTGCTTACGGATCAAAAGGTCAACACAGGGACTGTTTCAAACATCCAGTACAGTTCCTAATGATGGTATAAGTCCAGAGATGAGAGAATGAACATCTGGTTGTAGCCTATAATGTACAGTACGTTTTATTGTCACTGATTTACCGGACTATTATAATTCTAGCTACGTATTTATTCAGCTTTTAAACTGGTAATCTGTTCAACTTGTGCCATTTTATGTTAATTGTTCCAGTTAATTAAAGCATAATATTTTGTTTTGTTGATCCCCTGGCAAACATCTGTTTTCAGTGCAAGAGCAAGGACATTTCTTTGGTCAATTCACTTTCAACACACCACAGTCCAGTGATTAAAAATGGAGAGTATTTATCCTTAAAATTAGACATTGATGTTTGGCTCCTGATGTGTATCAAGTCAACTGTAAGCAAACTGCGGGTGAATTTGTCTTTCGTAAAAAATAAAACACAGTCAAGGACACTATGATGCACTGGGTTACAAAGGACACCTCAATCACAGTAACGTCAAGCAGTGAAAAGATTTATTGCACCCTTTACTTTCTGTGTCTTCTGCAAGATCAACAGCATGTGATAAGTTCGTGGTCTGCACATGCATAAACGAGCCAGTTATCGGTGTGCATGTGTGTGTTGTTAATCTTTGCACATTATTGTGAGGGTGTGTGTATAGTGAAAGAGTCTCAAGATTTTTCTGAAATGTTAAAGTTAATGTAATATTAAAGATACTGCTTTTGTGTGCTTATGATGAGGCTGCACAGTTAAAGGCTGGCGTTTTTCTATATTTTTATTTATTGCCTACAAATCCCACAAAAAGACAAAAAACCCAACAATGTGTCAGTCTGTCTCTTTCCGACTTCCATACTGACACTCGGCTCTGAGACTATTTATTCCTACTTAAGACATATATCTTTAAAAACTGGTCATGTACTTTCATTATTAAAAAAGGCTAAATAATTTCATAAAGTGTTACTCAAACAGGAGTAAATAGTGCATTTCTTGGGGACTATTTTCAGCTGCATATGAATACACATTGGTGCTGTGAATTGTTGAGACCACAACTGATTCAGATATTTAAGGGTTTAAAAATTCGATATATTTTCAGACATTCATTTTTTTCACATGAACACATTACATGCAAAAATATTTCTGAACACTTAGATTGTTTTTTTTTTTTTTAGAATTGTTAATTACTCAGTGGAACATTTTGCAGTTGAAAAGTAAAGTTGTCAATGCTTTTTGGTGGACAAACTATGTAATGCCGACTGTTTCTAGATTACCTCACTCATGCAGTATTTCCTGCATTTCTCTACTGCTGTTCTTTTCTTTGTTACTTATCAGATTATGATAAGTCTCCAATAACCTAATATTGGCCAACTGATTGTGTTTTGGTTTTTTCCTTTTTACTATTTTTTGGGCATTGTGTGCCTTTATCACCAGGTTCAGAGTAGAGAGATGACAGGAAATGAGGCGAGAGAGATGGGGAATGACGTCCACCAGAGGTCCCCAGGCTGGACTCCAACCAGGGACGTTGCCATTCATGGTCGGTGCCTCAACTCCTAAGGCATCCTGAATTATTATGTTGTTTTTTTTGTTTTGTTTTTTTACAGTTGTTGGACAACACTGGAGGTCTATAGCACAGAGAAATAACATTTATCAGGCTTTGGCTAAAGAGAGAATACTTGTTAGTAGCTCACATTCATTGTTGGTTTTGGTCTTTTCATGGGATTTATTGACAAAAAGAAAAACATAGAATATCTCCTGCCTTATCTTTTAATTGTTTATTGCTATCCAGGTCAGAGACAACAGTAAAATAATTTTGCACCTTAATAAACAGTAGATGAAAGGTTCTGATTAATGGTTGTGATTCCATTATTTTGTGAAATATTTGTCTATGTTTTTAATTTCAGCGTTTTCCTCATTAAAATGTGCCTTGAACAAGCATCACATTGTGTGTGCTGGACCTCTGGTATGATCACAATCCGCTCTGTGGCATTATTCACACTACGTATTCACACTACGTAATGAATAATTTACTGTGCTCCTGGAATTCATTTATTTTTTGGCTGCGATGTGTCTTCCTCTGCTGAAGAAAGGCTGAGAGTCAGTACTCCAGAGAAATCACAAGTTGCCATAACTACAAGTGCTGAGGTCTCTGTGCGTCCAGAGCGTAGCCCTGGAGAGGTGGGCAGTAAGCCGACCATGAGTGAAGGCTGAGAGCTCTGGAAGACCCAATCCAGCAGGAGCCCACCGCCTGAAGCGCTCCTCAGCCACACTTGTTTCTCTTCACAGTTTGTTCATGTAGGCAGGAGATGAAACTACATGCCTGATGGTTTATCAAGTGAAGAAAAAGAATCCATCAATCATTCACTTAATGTCAGTCTAGGACAGATAATGAGGCAAATAGCACAAAGACTACTTAAGGTTTTAAATGCTTTTAATTGTCTTCCATTTCAGATGGTCTTTTTCCCAACAGCACGGTTACAAAAAATCCAGTGGTATACAGGCTCATAATTAAGCTAAATTAAAAGATAAAAGACGCAAGTCTGGAAAATTGAATAGAGGACAATTGCAGTACAAGGGCAATTTGGTTATCTCTTTTTTTCTTGCTTTTAGCGTAGTTATGGCAGAAGTTCTCTTGGAAAATTTCTTCCCTCTCATGAGAGGCGTCTTGCAGTGGCACCAAAGTGTCTCTCTCTCTGATAGACAGCCTTATTCATACAGTTGGTGTTGTTATAATCCCCCGGAGGCTGTCTTAGTTTGCTCTCTGCCTTGTTTATTCCAGTGATGTCCTCTCCATCCGTCGCTACAGAGGAACCCAGACCACCACCAGCTTAATGTTTTGTTGTTGTTGTTGTTGTTGTTGGATCAGTTCATACCTCTGATGTATTTCACTGGTTTCTTGCTGCGTGTGTGTGTGTGTGTGTGAGTGAGGAGAAACATGTTTGTGTTTGTTATCCAACTCCACCGTGGTCCTTCGGGACCACCAGTCCCCCTGTCACTCAAAGGTGTACAGATGTGTGTCCAACAACAACAACGGCTTTTAAATTGAATTTAAATTCATATGTTTTTCTTGAGATGAATTTACAGCTGAGGTGAGGGTTTGGGTTAGAGGTTTCTAAATCTGTACGTCTTTGGAATATTATTTCAAGTTTAGCAATGTTTTGTTTGTGCATACCTTCATGTGTTTGAGACATGATCCTTTTGACTGCATGTACGTATGTTGATGTTAGTATACCTATATTTTTGTGCACGTTCGAGTGAGTCAGTCCCTGAGCTCTCATATTGCATCTGTTTATGTCTTTCTCCGCTGTGCCCTTGACTGCTATGAGTTCAGTCTGCAGTCTAAAAGGAAACGTGAATTTGTGATCAGTCTTACATTCCAGTCTGCTTAATTTTTGCATCACCTTCAGTGAATGATAACTTACATTTGTAGAAACATTTGTATCCAAACAAACCGTGCAAAAACATTGTGGTGTGGAAATTATTCTGTATGTTGTTTATATGCATGCATACATACATTTCCCCAAAACCATGCATTTATAGGAATACATTGACCTTTTGCTAAATAAGCTTATAATGCATGCAAATCCTGGAAGACACTTTACCACAGCTTTACATCAGTCTTAACAGCACTGTGGTGAAGAAAATACTGAGCACGAGGTTTAAAATGCAACTGACCATTTTATTGCACATCTGTGAGTTGAGCTCATTTGTTGAAGAAATAGAGGCAAAGCATTCAGAAATACGTTAAATTAAAAGGCAAGGCACTGAAACTGAAGAGCATACCGAAATCCATAACGTGTTTGATATTTTCAACATGTTTTAGTCAGTTATTGAAGCACATTTCTTTCTCCTAGAGAATTTAATTTTGGACAGATGATGTACTAGTAGATGTAACTTAATGGAAGCATGTCTGAAAAATCCACTTTGATCCCATTTGTTACATTGCAAGAGTAAATTTTAGACTAAATTTTAGAAAATGGTCAGCAGTATACATCTTTTTGTTGGGTGTAATGTGAGTTAGGATAATTAAGCTGGAGGGCTTGACGCTAGATAATGGACTGCGACAGTGAAAGGCCTCCATAATGACTGATGAGAACTCAGGGCATTGTTGTTAAGAGCACAGACGTCACATTTACAGCTCGCGTTGGCACACACATGCACACACAGGCATATAATCACAAATCCTTTAGATAAACATTCATGTGAAGTCGGCTCTCCATCTTTATCTCCCTCTCAGACACAGACAGCACACACTGTACAGCAAAACCATTTCTGTCTATGTATATATTTTATCTGACTCTCTCCTTCACAAACACCCAACACAGGCAGTTACTCTAAGATGGACACTTATACACTTCCCCGTTCGTTATATTGATCCACGCTTACACAAGCATTAGCACTCACTTAGAATGAGAGGCATGTCTTCACTGAAACACAGGAGCACAGAGCATAATCACATACATACAGATGCACACACACTGTTTCTCATGTCGCTCGGTGAAACATACAACACACACAAACTTCTCTGGATAAAATCACATGCGTCTGAATTGGAGCGTGTATGTATTCATCCAGTGTGTGATTTAACGAGGTCCACTCCGTCTCGTCATAAATCATATTAATAATCTGAGCTCCCCATTGATTTTTGTATTTTTTTAAAGTCGTCCCAGTACATTATTTGATATCTCCAGCCTTTGTTTCTGATTTAATGAACTCGACACACACACACACACACACACACACACACACACACACACACACACAAAGGGAACTCATGAAACTGCTTTTCCTTTTAGAAGTCTTTATTCATCTGTGTAGAAAAAAAGAAGACAGACCAATAAATGGAATAGCGTTTTGCACCCATTTTTATGTTTATACATAAGAGTGTTTTCATTATCACATCTGAGGGTAACATCTTTAAAGGAAAAGGATTTCTGCACAGAATGAAAGGAAGCTTCAGTGCTCTTAAAAAAGAAAAAGAAAAACAAATGCAGGAGAGAAAAAAAAAGCCTTAAAACCCACACCGGAGCTCTTCCGCTATTACTGGTACACAGTAACACGGGTTGGAAAAGAGAGAGCTAGTGAAAGTAAGAATGGGTTTTAACACTTACAGGCTCTATATATCACTCCTCCCCATCCTCCCTACAGCATCACTCTTTATTTTCTCTCTCTCTACCCTCTCCTCTTCCTCTTTTAATCTCTGGCTGTTTGTTAGCATTTTCCTTTGAAGTTCCTCCTCCCTTAAAGTGTATCAGTGGGGTCAGTGAGAGGCAGTCAGAAAACAGGTGCCGCTTCCTTTTTTGCAGTGTGTGTGTTTGTTTGTCTGTTGAACTGCACAGTGTAGTGGTGAGGCTGTGAGCCCCGTTAACAGAACTGTGTCTATGCTGTACTAAGGCCTATAAAACTGGATGACCTGAGTCCACTAATGTACTTTACCTCACAGAATGCATCAGATCAACTCTGACATTTCAGCTGTTTTAAAGTTAGAGAGTCAGTTATTAAAATACTCCAATTTAAAATGCCCTCTGGTAGGGTGGGGCAAATATGATGACAGATATCGTGAGATAATACAAATGTATGTGGCTGCAACTAATTCATTTGGTTATTGATTAATGTGCCAGTTATTTTTTCAATTAATTGATTAATCGTTTGGTCTATAAAATGTCAGAAAATAGTCAAAAGTGCCTATCACAATTTCCTGCCCAGGGTGATGTCTTTAAAATGCTTGTTTCATCCAACTAGCAGTCCAAAACCTAAAGATTTTCAGTTTACTATCACATAAGCCTTAGAAAAGCAGCAAATACTCACAATTGGGAAGATGAAACAAGGAAATAATTGGCATTTTTGCTTAGAAAATGATTCATTGATTAATTGTTTATCAAAATAGTTGCAGATTAAGTTTTTGTTGATTGATATAATTGACTAATCATTTCAGCTTTAAAAATTTGTCAGACATTTTATTTTGCCATTCCTTGGAAGCTCTCACTTTAATATTTCTGGTTGTATTAGGCAGTTGTGTTTCAAATCATTAAGTATTCTTTATGGCAATATTGGAATTTCATATGATTGTTGCATCAATGTCATGAAGTACTATAATTTGCCAGGTGTTTAATTTACTGGATTATCCAAAAGCAGACATTCCTGTCTGGTAATTTCATATATAATCAGTTCCCCAATCAATATATCCCATGTGCTATATCCCAATACATATAAATATCACAATATAAAATTACATATATACTATGAAAGATTTTATCCATATTTCCCACTCATACTCTCTCGTATTAAGAGCTTTCCCTTAAATGCCAATAGAAACAGTTACAACTACAACATACCTAATAAAATTGAAAAGATATATTGTTGTGGGTACATTTTAGCAAAGAGTGATTAGACCAGAGTAGTTCCGATTTCCACCAAAAGATTATTGGCTGCTAAATCTTATATTCAATTAAGAGGGTTTAACCAGGCTCTAGAAGATAATGGGTTACTATTATAAGATGTATGATTAGGTTTCTCTCACTTCATTTGCAAAGGTAATTTAATATTGAGACCAAACCACAATAGAAATTAGGTACATGCATTTTTTTCTAAGTTCTGAGATGGAGATTTTTAATAGCCGTGCTTCTCAAGCTAGTCATTTGTCCTGTGGTCTTGGCAATCATTTTACTTTTTATGTTTTTCTCTGATTGTCTTGCCTTCCTGCTGTTGTCCTACAAACATTTTTTAAATCGTGATATGTGGCATGTAAATGAGTCCATGTTATGATGAAGATAGATGATACATAAGATGGAAACTGCTCAAAAACATAATTTAATTTAATGAGTCTTTGACTTGTAATGATCACAGGCAACTGAAAACATCAGTCCTTGAGGGAAGTGTGCAGTCGGTTACCACTCAGATGTTTGCTGAGTGCAGTAGTATTTACACTGTGGGTAAAACTTGAGCCATTTTTTTGGATGATGATGTCACATTATTCCAGTTGTCACCCATTTTCTTTACCCCGCCTTCACACTTCTCGATCCCCCATCTTCTTTTTCTTTTGTCTGCTTTTTTACTTCCTGCTGCTGCATTTGTCACACGCCCTTCTTTCACTTATCTTCCTTTTTTCTCTGCTTTTCCGTCCTCGCTCTCTGCCTTAAGCCAGTACACCTCTCTGTGTCTCCATCCCCAAAACAGCACCCCTCTCTCTCTATCTCTCCCCTTGTCTTCTTTGATGTTGTATCCCTCCATCCATCCATCTATCCATCACCCCCACTCTCTCTCTCTCTCTCTCTCTCTCCTTCTCTCCCTCCCTCCCTCTCATTAGTCTCTCCATGCTGTGGTTTGTGTCTCTCCCGTCTCTGTCAGAACTGTTATCACTGCTGTCAGCTCCCTTGGCGAGAACAAAGTCGTCCTCTGCTCACGGCACCACAAAAGACACGGGAGAAATAAAAGGAAAGAGCCTCAGCCAAAAAAAAAAAAAAAAAGAGGCGGAAAGGAGGAAAAATTAAAAAAGAGGGAAGTAAACTAGAGGAAAAGGTGGGGGCTAGGAACACATCTTTTCATGTCAACCATGATGCATTGTCATCTGTGGGTTATAACAACCATTGATTTCTCCCTCTGTCATCCCTTTTATCTATACAGCACAGAGCTTACAGTTGGTAGGAAGATATGAGAGCTATCTCTATACACATCAAGTGCCTTTTCCTCATATTATAAATATATTTCCTGCTAAATCAGCTAAGCCTAGTATATCAACCTCAAATAAGTTACTGTGTATTATTATGAGCTGAGAAGAACAGTAGGTTTGAAAGACACTGAGATATCCAAAAGAGAAAACGTAACCATTTATAACTATAAGTAGCGCTGAAAGAAGGGCCTACTGTATAATGTAGTATACAGTAGTAGAATATAGTAGGACTGTTACTTCTGTCACTCAATAGCAATGTTCAATCAACATAGCTGAAGTAAGTCTTTTCTATCTAGCAAACCAATCAGAATTGAACCAGCAGAGGCACAGAGGGTACTTTGGAAACCAAGGACAAAATTGCCACCAGCCAAGGGGTCTTCATCATAGAACTGGCGCCTGGCATTTGTGGCTCAGGGAGTGTGAACGTTTATCATCACGTGTAGGCATAATCTATGTCGGGGATGCCACCCTCTCTGTAGCCACGGTTGGTACCATAGGTGACATGATGGTGGCTGGTTTGGCTAAGGATGGTGCCATTGAGGCTGCCAGCCCCGTGGCTGCTCCGGTAGGTCCCGTTAGCTTGGGAGGAAGAGGAAGAGGAGGGGAAAATGGTGTGGATGTAGGTGACATCCTCCAGCTTAGGCTGCAGGGGCTGATGGGCCATAGCTGTCATCTGAAACCCTGCAGGAGGGGCCCTGATCTCTAAGATGGAAGTGTCTTTCTTGGTGCCTGACTCTACATAGTCATCATAATGTTTTCCCCCCCGGCCCCTGCTGTATGAGCCTGAGTCCCCGGACATGTAACCTGCTCTCTGTCCATACCAGCAGAAGATGCCAAAGATTAATAGCAGGCTTACCAATGCTGTGGCACCCCCTATGATCCCAGCCAATGGCAGGGCTGTTAGTTCTGAGTCCTGTCCCTCTTTATCTGACCCCTCCCCTCCTGAGCTGACCAGAGCATCTCCAGTCTCTATCTGAGCGCAGGCCGGGGATGAGTCTTTACTGTCCATGTCCATGCTGCCACCTCGAGATGGACCCATGCTGGAACCCCCAAAGGAGGGCTCCTGTCGTAGTGGCAGCAGACAGATGAGGTAATGGGAGCGTGGGGTGAGCTGGGTAAGGAGGTACTGCCTCCTCTCTCCAGGTACCAGAGTCTCTGTTATGGAACCAAGAGCTGCACTGCTACCCAACCTCAGCCACGACAGGCGGAAGGAAGGTGCCGGCTGTGGGCACAGCCAACTCACCAGTACACTGTCCGAAGAGAGAGGTTTTACAGTCAGCTCCAGGGCCTCTCCAGATACCTGTCCCCCTTCACCGGGAGGCAAAGGCATAACAAGGCCCGGCCGCTTGGCTCGTAGGGTGAAGAGGGAACCTTGTGTGGGGACCAGCAGAGAGGTAGTGGTGGTGCTGCCATGGGGGACTGAAGCCACTGCTTGGCCCCCTCCAACACCATCTTCACCGCCTCCATCTTTTTCTGCTGGGTTCACCCCCATTCCAGTATTGGGACCAGCAGGGGGGCTTTCACACTGCTCCATCAGGGAGGTTAAGTCTTTGAGGCTTTGACCCCTTACAGGCTCAGGCCCCTGGCAGGTCAGACCCCTGACTGTCACTGCTGCCCCCCGGCTATGCAGCCAGGCGTGGAGCCAGCGAAGGTTGCAGCCACAGTACCAGGGGTTTCCTCGCAGCAGTAGTAGCTCCAGGCTTTCTGTGTCCTTCAGAAGTCCTCGTGGGAGACTGGTCAGATTGTTTCCTGACAGGTCGAGCCTCTGTAGCCGCCGCATACTGTCCAGTGCCCCTCGTGGTATATGAGTCATTCCGTTGTCTTGCAAATGGAGTCGCACTAGGTGATCCGAAGGTAGGTTGACTGGCGGAGACTGCAGGGCATTCCTGACCAGTGAGAGCTCAGTCAGGTTGGAGAGACGGGAAAAAGTGTCATCTGCAATGCGTGTGTTGGCCAACAGGTTCCCATCCAGGACCAAGCGTCGCAGGGAGGCGAGCCCACGGAAGGCATGTGTGGGGATGGTGCTGATTCTATTGTCATCTAGTCGCAACTCTTCCAAAGATGCTGGCAAGCCTGCAGGGATGCTTGACAGGTGGTTCCTAGAGAGAAACAGTAGTCGAAGCCGTGGAGTCCCAGAAAATGCTCGCTCCTGGATGCTAACTGTGGATATAGAGTTATCATCCAGGTGTAAACGTTCTAGTAATGGTAACTTGGCCAGAGCTGATCTCGGTAACGTTCGTATATTATTATCCTGCAAATGGAGCTCTCGTAACGAAGGTGGGAGGTGTATAGGGAATTCATCCAACTGGTTGGCATACAGGTAAATCACTCGTATGGAAGTGCTGCGCTCCAGAGAGGGAGGCAGCCCAGCGTTACTCAGTCGGTTGCTCTGCAAGTAGAGGATGGCAGCCATTAATGGTAGTGGAGGAATTATACTGAGGCCACGGTCGTTGCAGTAGACAAAACCCTCATCACAGCGGCACACTGAGGGACAAACAGTGCCCTCATCTCCCTCGCCCGTCTCCATGGCAATTGCCGCTGCCGCCAGTTCCAGCACCTCAGCCAATAAGGTGAGGCACAGGAGGAGCAGAAAGAGCCAATCGCGGAGCTCAGCAAGACTCTCAGCTGCCATGTTGGTGCACAACTCCTGACTGAAAGAGAGGAAATGGGAAAGTGGATTAAAACAAGTACAAAGGCTATAACTCACTGATTCTAAAATCAAAGGAGGAGTAATTCATTACATTCAAAAAAGAAAGTAGAAAGAGTTGTTGGGAATAGGACAAGTTTTAGATAAAGATAGTGCAGGAAAAACCACACAGTTAACCTCTATCTCTAAAACTGCTTATCTAAAGAGCTGTGTTTTCTGCCTGCTGTTAAAAGTTTAGGTTTTGGAGATTGAATAGTCAGACATACTTTAGAGGGGCTGTCCAGTATTATATGGGTCAGAGCGACGAAGCAGAAGACAAACGGACATTTAGAGGCAGAGAGCGTGATGAAGGGTGGAGTGAGCGGGCGAGGAAGATTACAAGAATCAGAGAAAGCAAAAGAATGATAGAGATGGAGAAAATTGGACAGTGACAGTTGCAGGGAGGGAAAATAAGGGAGGAAGATTTTTTTCCGGGGAGATTAACTGAAATGGAGGAGAGATCAGGGAGAAGGAAATCAGATTAAGTGCCCACAGTGCTGTTGATAGCTTTGAAGACAACAGAAGTGGTAAAGTTGTTGTGACTGCACTGTATCTAACCATTCAATGAAATTATAAAGAGAATGCATGAATAGTAAATGGTGAAATAGAAAAGCAGAATTTCACAAGTTCCTGACTGTATATTCAGAAACACAAGACGTCTGCTTGAGGTTATGACCAAAACACACACAGAGAAACGCACACACAAATAAGTAAACATAATGAACACAAAGCATTCACATACAGAACAGAGTCTCAGTACAACCTGACATGCATAATGCATGTTTTCTCTTGGTTGCTATTGTTCGTGACATTTCTATAAATTATTCAGAAAAGTGGTCCTGAAATCCCCAGAAATGTTTTAGCGAGATGTTTTACAGAGAAGCATTTTTCTGCAACATTAATATGTTCCTTGGTCGATGTTTTATGACTTGTCTCCTAGCGAATGCCTGACACCAACATTAGTAACATAAATTTACAATTCAGATAAAATGATCTCTGTGCACTCACATTCACAGCACACTATTTATAGAATATGAATAATATACAGTGGTGAAAGTTGTAGAAATTACATTGTGGCGTACTCTTGTTTGAATCCTTTCTTTTGGGTTGCCTGGGGCTGGAAAATGTGCCCTGACATGAAATGTCTGACATGATTTGACAGCACATTTGATAAACAAATCCTCTAAAGGCATGTTTTTTTTTTCTCCTCTTCTGTGCACGCATGTATGTGTTTGTGTGTGCGTTCGTATGTGAACTCAGTGCTAGATGCAAAATTGCCCCTTGGCTGCAGTCAAAATCCATGCAAAGCAAACAAGAGATGGCAACAATAGAAGAGACGGAAGGAGGGAGGGAGGGAGGGAGGCAGGGAGGGAGGGATGGAGGCAAGGAGACAGATGGAGAGTTGGACAGTCAGTCAGAGGAGGAGAGGGGAAATGAGTTCCTGGCAGTGAAGACTCAAGTCAGTATCAGCTGAGTTTGCTGCAAAACGAAGAATGGTTGGGTGTTGATTTTTCTGTATGATAGGTGTAAAAATATCTACATGCTTGTGTGTGCATCTGTAAGTGTGTTTGTACGAAAAAGATCCGCATCAACAACAACTAGCTCCTGTCTCGGCTCAACACAGGCAGCATTTGATACGTAAGGGTAAAAAATAAAAGTGTGCGCCACTCAATTCGGCATGGACCCAGACTTTATTTTTCTTTTTTCTTACAGGTATTTTTAGCTTGACTGACTATTTCCAAGCATTCCCAGCATTTGAGAGACAGAAAATGTAAGGGAGAGGAGCACATGCACACGAGAGGGAGTGTCAAGGTAGGAGCTGAGACCATATTGGGAATGCTCTATGAATATCAACTAGCATATGCTTCGGAGCCACGCTATCCCCACTTCCCTTTCATAAATATCCTCTTGGCACAAACCTGTACGTGTGTTTTTGCCTACATGCCAAGGTTTCCTATCGACACCTCCTCTTAATGATCCTTAGATTTTCTGTCTTCTCTCGTCCCTGGCTCATTCTCTCGCTCTCTCCAACTGTCACTCTCTCTTATGGTGCTCTCCTCTCTCTGCATTTTTATGCTTCACGCCATCTACCTCTACATCCGCCCACCACCCCCTCCTCCTCCCCTTCATAATCTTTCATTATATCCACTCTCAGGTTTGTTTACAGAAGTGTCTGTACAGTCATCCTCTCCTCCTCTCCTCCCCTGTCTCTATCTCTTTCTAATCCTCTTTTATCGTCTCCTCTCCAGTCGTCCGGTGATTCCTACACACTGAGATTGGATCAATCAGCTCTGCTTCAGTCCTCCTGCCCAGACCTCCTCTCTCCTCTCCTCTGTGGCGACTTAGTTTCTCTTTTTCATTTAGATGCAGCAGACCCCCCACCTCTTCTTTCCCCCCCTTCTCTTTCTCACTCCCTCTCGGCCTCAGCTTTCTCGCCTCCGCGTTCGCCTTCTTCTCCCTTTGTGGCGTCCCCCCCACCCCCCTTAACATTTCAATCATGTTCTGAAATAAAAGCCTTTGTTGGAGTACAGAGCCAGTGTGTGTTTGTGTTTTTTTTCACAATCATGTAGCTGAAAGCAAGATGTAGGTGTGGTATTCTTCACTGTGGTCAATGCAGGAAGAAAGTGTGTGTGTGTAAAAGGTCTGAGCGACCGAGGATGTGATTGCAGAGGGCTTGCTAACCTGCTCAGTCTCTGTGCTTTTCACGTCCGCCGCAGCTTTGTTTTTCCTGTATCAAGGATTCGTGGAGAAGCGTATTAGTGTGTCTGTCTGTCTGATTGAGGATGTAGCTGTGGATCTCTGTGTGTTAGCACACTTTCTCAGTCTCCTTTGAATCGTTCAAAAGTGTAGCCTCGCTCCTTGGGGCCGTTGAATCTTCCTCAGCTTGGGTGAATGATGATAGGGATGATGATAGCCTGTACTCCAGGGCTCCACGAGCAGCAACACCAGCATGGCTCAAAGCCACCTCGGCACCCACATTTGTGTGTTGTGTGTGTGTGTGTGTGTGTCCTACTGCCAAGCTCTTTCTCTCTCTGGGGTAAGGGGCTTTTAGGCCTGCCAACTCAAGTCATCTTCAACAAGTGTCCAGAGGCCTAATTCTGAAACCACCCCTCCACACCCAAATGCTACAGTTGGGCAGACAGTCAGAAGATGGTTGAGGGCTCAAGGGTCCTTCTTCGAAGTCAAAAGCAATCCTGGATACTCATGCAAGCAGTGGGTCATTCAAAAATAGTACCGTGCCATGCTACACTTGCTTTGAATAACCAGGTAGTTGTTTTAATGAATGAGCAGCAAGGAGAGAATAAGTGAGATTTCCACAGCTCAGAAAAATCCAGCAAAGAGTCCTTGTGAAAATTCAATCTGTTATTAATGGTTGTATTATAACAATTATTACAACATAAATTTCACAGTTCAGTGATGGAAATGAGTATGTTTGAGGCTGTGATGGACAGGTTGGCTCGGTGCAGAATACAGGCTGTAAGAGTTGGCTTCTCCTTCCCTCTCAGTTTCAGCCTCACTCTCCTCTGTTAAATGTTTGATGGCTTCCTTTTCAGGTCACACAGATTATCTTCAGAGGCAGCGAAGCCAGGTGACAGTGTGTACTGTACGTAGCCCACACTGGGAGGCGCTGTGATGGCCAGTCACGTGGCTCAGCGTGAATAGTTCTCCCACAGGTTAGCAGAAATGGACCGCCGTCTTGTGTCCTCAAGGTAGACTTCACTGGTGTTTGATTCAGCAGGACAGCTGGCTGAGTGCTAGTGAGCACCACCCTGAGAAGAGACAGCAGACAAGTACAGTATTAGAGTTTTTATTTGGAGATGCAGTGAATTGGGGTAAGGTATTTTGAGAAATTTAGAAAGTGGCGTCCTTGTTAAACCACATTCAATGGGCCATTTGTAACACATCAGAAATGAAACCAAAGTGCACAACAAGAGCCTGTCAGTTTTGAGCCCTTTAACTAGTTTAGCTTTTATCATTATATCATTATAATATTGCCTGAATAGTTCAGTAATCTCACATATCTGTCACGCTGATTACCTTATCTAACTTCAACTTGTACACATTAGGGCAAAAAAAATGTAAATATTGGCAGAGCAGCTTACATGTCTTTATTGCTAAAATAAGTAAAAATTAAGGTACCTTTAAGGGACTATTCATAAATGAAATGCTTTCCTGTCTTCATTTTTTTTATACCAGCTAAGATGTCACTTTGGGTTTCAACGTTGGCACAATATGGAATACTAAAAGGTGCAGTCTAAATAATTATCCCCCTCAGAATGGTTATACCTTTTAAACTTAAGTACCTCGTGAAAATACTTCCTGAAGGTCAATGCTGCATATGCGCAACACTAAGCTCCCAACGGACACAAACCTCCCATTAAGGTAACACCATGTTTTATATCTGTATTTTTTTTTCACACAAAGCTTTGGAGCTTTCATTAACCACCACGCGTTAAGTGCCTGTATCTTGTGTGCAGAATGGAACCCCCCAGTGAACACTGGCTTTAGAAATATAAGGTTTTCATCAGGCATACTGAGTGTACAGAGACAGATTCATCAAGGCCATTAACTGCTCCGCTGCTCACATTCGCCTGTTCGCTTCATCCCAGAGTAAGTAGACTACATAGCCAACTGGGAAATTATCATGCAGTTTGCTTAAACACAAATAGAGACAAATAAAGCCGTCCTCATTTTCATTTTCAAAGGACACATGCTGAAGCTGCGAAGAAGTTGGTCAACAGGCTCATGTCTGCGCCTGTATGTATCCTTGAAGGGTATTTAAAACGTCCATTAATTGTGCACCACACATCCTAAACTCTGGGTGACTGTGTGTGTGTGTGTTTATTTTAAGTTTGGTGTTTTAACTGGTTCCACAAATGGAAAGGAATGTGTTTAACTGGGCGTGCAGTTTAGTGGGGTAGTTAGGTGGTCGGTGTGGGATGAACTTGGGCAGTGTGTGGTGAGATAAATTGTCCTTTTTATAAAACAGCCCCAGACTGATATCCAGTTTGTGGCATAGTAAACTGATTTATATGTGCAGAGTGCAGCTAACGTGCGTAATGAAAACAGCTCGAGATGGGGCAGAATGCTAAATAGACATTGTTTGCAAAACGCGTTGACTTTGTGATTGGCATTTAAGGAGAAATGAGATAATGGCCTGTTCAAGGACAGTCTAGATGCATACAGAGCTTTATGTTTGGTGCTGTATGAACATTATAAACTGCTATACCCTTGATCGTTCTGTTCATTTGTAATTCATTGATTCATGTCAAATACTTCAAAATTATTTAATCCTCTCGTGTTAGTATTTTGGAGACCAAGGCTTTTAAGTGGCTTCGAAGTCAAATCATAATTCAAAAGACGTTTAATTGGATATCATCAGTCATGTATTAACAGCAGATGTCACCTTTAATAACAGTAACTGTCGTTTTAAAACAAGTCCCCTTAATTGGTTGCAATGTCTGGTCCAAAACTACTCTTACACTCTGCACTAATCTTTGCCTACCGCAGGCAAAATGTCTGCCTGCACTGGACAAGATGTGAATATTGAACATCAGCTGCATTTCCACAGCTCACTGCCATTGTCCATTAGACATCAATATGTGAAGTTCTATCTGTATAATGCCGAGGCTGTCCTTAAAACTTTTTGTGATGGATTTTCAGAAGCAAGCCTAGCTTTGGGGGGGTGCGATGGGGGAGACGGAGGAAATAGGGAGCATCAGGGAGCGTGTGTCAGAGCGGGGAGTTAGGAGGCAAAAGCTAGACACTAGTCATTTAGGAGAGGGGAGTATCTGAAAACAATGTTTGTCAGAGTTTGTGGAAGGTTAGAGAAAGGTACAGAAAGCTACTGACTTGTGTTAGTTAAGACTGTATTTACGTACATTGTTCCGTACAATTTGACCACTTTTTAAAGGAGATGTCTCCCTTATTAATAGCCATCATCTATCCAACACCTGAATGTACCAGTTAACCTCCAAGAACGAGATTACACAAAACCTTTTAAAGGTGAATGGATGCACCTTGACATTGAGCCTGCTCTCCTTTTCTGGATCTCAACAAGCTTTGAGTGCTCTTTGAGTTCATTGCCCTCTTATAAAATTGTCATTCCTCTGATGTTAAATTGCTCATTAACCTTAACTCAAATCTATAGAAATTGATTGAATTGAAGTGTCTTGGCAGCACCACCATTGACATTCAGATTCAATAACCCATCATCTATGTCAATGAGAGGTCAGCAAGTTGAAGTTGTGTTAGTTCTCTAATATCAGGCTATAAATTAAGAAGAAATAAGTCAAAGATGCTGAGCCACTGTTTTTCATGGCAATTATGTGTATTTAGAATAAATACAAAAGATGAGAATAAACTAGAGCTGAAACGTTTAGTTGATAAATCCATTAGTGGAGTGACAGAAAATTACAATTGGTAATTATGTACTGGTTTTAAGTAACTTTTTCAAACCCAAGTGCCAAACATTAACTGGTTCCGGCATCTAAAATGTAAATATTTGTTGCTTTTCTTTGTCGTATATGATAGCAATTTGAACAGCTTTGTATTTTGGACAGTTGTTCGGACAAAACAATCAATTTAAATAAGTCAAGTTGGGCTTTACAAAACTGTGATTTTCTTCATTCAATTAATTGATAATGTAAGATTGATTGATTAAAAATAATCATTAGTTGCAGCCCTAGAATAGACACTATGGAGCATCTTTTCTCCAAAAATAAAAACGTATTTCTATGCCAACAGGTGTTCAGTCCATTTTTCCAGTCTCATATAGCCATATACTGTAAACACAGGTTCTTACAAAGTAAAACAACTGTCAAATGAGTAACTGTTCTCTGGTAACATTAGGACATTAAGAAACAAGTAATTTGGAAACACTGGCAAATGATCTACAGTGATGTAAAACAGTTGTTCAGTAATAAAATGTAAAATATCTCTGCATTTTCCTTTGAATAAGTATAACTGTGTAAAACACTTCTTTCTTTCCCTTCAAAACTTTTCCTGCATATTTTTTCCTCTTGTAGTAGTTTTTCATACTCTCACACCACAGTGAGGAGTAGAAGCGGTAATAAAGAGAGCAGCTCCCAGACTCTGGGCAGGTGACCCATATAGTGTTGAGGTCAAAAACATTTCTGACTGAGCCTTCACTGTGCTTCTTTGCTGTTGCACTTGTTTTTTTCTTCATAACAGAGAGCACAGAGAACGTCTCATTCCTCAGGGGGACAGAAATCATCACTCTGCTCTTGTGAGCCAGTCAATGACAACTGTGTAGCCTGCAGGCACGCTACAGTATGTGACTTTCACTGTGGCTTCTGTGCAGTCCAAATGCTCTGGCTGTTTTGTATTCCTCTTTCCTTTGTACAATAATGATCAGATAATAGCAGTTTTTTCCCTTTGCTTTATGGGAGGGCCAATAGAGAAGGCTGGTGACACAACTGAATAAACTGAGAACATTTAGAAATATACAAGTATAAACATGTAAAGATAGTGCATCTGAGCTCAGGGCTACTGAAACCTACAGTATAAATAATAATACTGGCTATGTGTTGGACACTTATTATGCATCCCTAACAGATGTGTTGTCTGTTAGAGAAAAGTGTGCAGATGTGTAAATATGTGCTGTGAGCGATTCATGTTCTTACAGATTTCCAGATGGAGGTAACATATGTACAGGAATATGGCCAGATCGCTGTTAGTGGTCACCTTGTACAATTTACAGATGGAGGTAAGATATAAAGAGGAGAGTCTGGTACTACAGGTGTGTTTACTTGCATACGTCTTACGAGGTAATACAAGAGGAAATGATGGGAATGAGACTAAGAAGGATTACAGGGCCTCTGGTTACGGAAGGAACAAACTAAGAGTGCATACTTGGGTGTTTTTGCCGTTTTCATCAAAAATTACCAGGAGAAATGAAATCTTTAGCAAATTCTCCTCCAGATGACCTTGCTGCTTTATCACAAATTTGAAACATTGCAGTGGGTGGCAGCGGGAAATTGACAATATAAAATCTCCATTTCCATCCACCCTTTGCTCCATCAGGCTGTTCGGGATAATTCAGAAAATGGAAAGCAAAGAAAAGCGACAGCTGTGATACTTGGCAGTGTGCTTGCTCTGTGCACTGTAGGGAGCTAGGAGATAGGGAGTGAGGGAGTAGGAGCTAGGGATTAATAGTTATGGGGCTGGGGACCAAAGTCTGAGTACTTTGTAATCATGTGGCTGCCTAACCCCAGTGTTAGCGAGGTTGATGAGCATGCGTCCCTGCTGACACACACTCTCTCTACATCCACTCTGCTGAATATTAATATGGAGGAGAGAATTCCTCTGAGCCCCATTGTCAGACGGCCCTATTGTTCTCCGCTGGCCTCTGCCTCGGTGCGTGTGTATGTGTGTGCTTAGTATTAATGCGTAAGTTGGTGTCTACATTGTGTGCTTATGCATATTATGCCCATGTCTTCATCGCGTGTGTGTGTCTGCTGCACCAGAGCAGCAGTTAAAGCGGCAGTGAGGGAGATGAGGGGTGTGTTCGTGGCCCGCCATGGGCCATAAAGACAACTGGCCTGAGAACACTTGGACCAGCCATCAGGGCCCCACATTGGCAATTATTTCACCTAGAGGCACTATCTGTAAAATGAACACTCTCATTAAAACGGCCATGTGTGTCCACACGTGTATGCATGCAAATGTGTGTGTGCGCCCGCACAAGTCAATTTAGAGGCACGGCAAATATATGGCAGCACAAATGCTTGTCTTTCAATCAAAGAGTAATGTGCTGTTTATGATGTTTGACTGTGGATGTGTGTATTTACACAGTTCTTTGTGCATGTGAGCGCATCTGTGTGTGAGTGTGTTTGTGTGTGTGTGTGTGTGTGTGTGTGTGTGTGTACATCTGTGTTTGTGTAGGTGTGCGTATGTGTCTGTATGGATTTATGTGTGTGTGTGTGAGTGTGACTGTTTAACTACCCCGCACACGTAACCTCCACATCTCTGCCTCCCTGTTTCTCATTTACTGAGCCAGCGCCAGAGAGAAGGAGTGTGGGGAAACGAGAAAACAAGTGATAGGGAGAAAGAGAGATGGTGAAATAGAGGCAAAGAGGGAAGGAGGAGGGTAGAGGTTTATACAGGAAAAATGAAGTGAGGCTGGAGCAAAAGGGAGAGAGGGAGAGACGAGGGACGGCAGAGAAGAGGGGAAGATAGAGAAGCAGAGGCAGGAA